>RYFJ01002125.1:0-125723 GCA_003991445.1 Oryza meyeriana var. granulata
GTTGCGACTGGAGCGGCTGCCCGAATTCGTCGCGCAGCGCGCTGTACTGGGACCAGAACCTCCAGAGCTCCAGCGTGGAGAGCCCGTCCGATTGGTCGGTATATGAAGTGTTGCCTGATTGTTCTTGCTCGCTCTGCAGGCGGAGCTGTAAATCCATCTGCCTGATCTTCGGCGATAGTTGGTGTGCCTGATGATCAGGTCAACTGGAGGCGTGTCCAGCAGGGTTGCGGCGGCCACCACAGTTCATGTGGTGAGGCGTGACGAAGACGTCGTGGGTCGCCGACCTTGGTTTGGAGGATCTCTGCTGCCCTCGGCTGGCGCTCGCCAGCCTGTCGTAGCCCGTCATTGCGAGCTTGGCGGTTGGCCTCCGCTCGTTGTTGTTGTAGTGGCGGACTGCAGTACGAGTACGGCGGCGGGGCCCTTCCTCTTGCTGCTCCTCTTGCAAGTCGGCGCACCTCGGAAGGTGGCGTTGACTAGCATAAGATCTCGCGAGGTGAGGAGGGAAGCTTGCCAGAGTAGAGTCGAGTTGACGCCGAGCACGCTATCCGACTTGGTGTCGGACTCCGAGTAGTTTATTTCGGAGTTAGGACGACTGCCGACGGTGACTCTCTAGATCCAATCTTGCGCTTGAAACGGTTCAATTAGACGCGCTGTAGTCCAAAACTGAATCGCTGGACCGAGATATATTGCTTGGGTGACTGTGCGGATGTTGTAGATGCACAGCGTTGAGGCCGAATAATGCAGTAATGGAGATTGACGATCTCTCCCTTTCTCCGCAGGCGTACTACGAGCCTCCCGTGCCGGCTCAAGGCCTAGCGCGAGTGCGGCTTACGCTGTCAAAGGACTTGAGAGAGATGTTGTCCCGATGTCCGGCGATGTGAGGAGCGTTGTAGTAGAGTAGATTTGGCGTGCGAAGGAGATGGCGACGTCCTTAACGGCCACACTTTTTGAGCATGAAACAGATCTGGCGCCAAATTGCCGGCTGAGGATAGCTCCTCAACTGGTGAGATCGGATCTGCTCAGCAAGGAAAGATTGCCGAGTTGATCGGCGACGAAGGGGCATCAATCAGGCCTCCTGCGAAGTGATGGTGTCCTCCATTGGAGAACTTGGTGCCCTTGATCCGTTGATGGGATCCATGACTTTTTGGGAGTCTGTTGATGAAGATTCGCCGGGCCCACCTGGCGCAACCAACTGTCGATGCTTATTCACGGCAATAATATATGGGGCTGCTCTCGGCGCAAATCTGGAAATTCGGTGGATTGCCTTAGGAGGAAAGGTGCAAAGGAAGTAGTTTATAACTGGTTTGTCAGGCCTCCGATGTGGGAGGTATGGCGATACCTACGTCCAGTTGCAGGTGTTATTCCTCTAAGGACGTCTTGTGATAACAAGATCTGTCGCGATGCCTCATGTGGGCGTTGCTGGTCCTGCCTCCAGCAAATTTATATACTAGGGGACAGGGGTACATGGTAAGGTATCAGTCGGATACAACCAAGGGATTTCCGTGATTCTTAGAGATAGAAGTCCTATCCTGGAGGTAAGGCTTATGTTTCCTTATTATACAAGGACGCGTTACAACGTTAACAGCCTGCCGGGTGCTATCCTTATCTCTATTTCTACATGGTCTGGCCCCTCTACTCGACGCTGGACCATGTGCCGGTCACCACAAGAGGACCGGGACCACTGCCTCCACCAAGATCGCACTGGTATCTCTTAAGTACACTTTGAGGCGGGGCACTGGCCACCTTATGGCATCTAATTTCAATTGGTATTCGCCTACACGCTTGGCAACAATCAGTTGCGGTCTCGATGAGCAATTGCGATTTTTCAGCCAGACACCATGCACTGGTGAAAGAGGGTCTAACTTGCTCAAACCGGTAGTGCACTACTCGGGAAAGACTATAAATTTCTCTTCCACGATTATGCGCTGAGACTTGACCCCGAGAGATAGGGCCGCACTCGGGAAAGAACTATACAACCCCTTTCCAGCTGACTGACTGAATGTGAAGAGTCCCTATATGAGGATAGAGTGCACTGCTACGGCGTCGGTAAAAGACTCATACAATCAATTCTGAGAGATTCGGTTGAGACGCCATGATCCGAACCAGTCTCTTTCTAGATTATTTTAGGGCCGAGATAAAAATATTCTCTATAGTATAATACTTCTCACGAAGACTACAAGTAAGTCTAATGCTTTGATGTAAGTAAAGTTATTGTTCTGCTCAGCAATTCACAAGTCGGTCGGGGACACCTACTCGTTGCTCGCTATCTCGCGGGGTGGGACGCACCGCTATCCCAATTATTCATCAAAGTACCCCCATTCCCTACGCCCGCCTACCCAGCTGAACATGAGCAGGACTCGGGAAGAAGAAGTACTCGGACAAAGAGTACTCAGGAGCATGCACTCGGCAAACTTCACCTGAGGATGAGCACTCGGCATGCGTAGTTTTGACTCAACTATGAAAGTCTCAGGGGCTCAGTGGAAGGCCATGGGCCCCGGGTACTCATCTACAAGCATATCAGAATGCTATAGAGGGCACTATCTCGGATAGAGATGGCCTAATCGCTAGCTTGTAATTAGAGAATATATGTAGCACAAGCGGTTATAGACTTGCCCCATGTAGCAATAAGACGGAATATACAACCATCCTAGTCAGGTAAATTGTATCTCTAAGAGGAGATCCTTGGGAGTCTGTATTCCCAGGACTGGGATCCTACTTGTACCCGTGGTCCCGAAAGCCCCCAGTATATAAGGGAGGCAGGCGCCTCTTGAGGGAAATCAGTAGATCAACACAAATCCTCAAGGAAACACAACCACCATTGGACGTAGGTATTACCACAATTGAGGGCTGACACCCAGTATTAATCTCCCGTTCCTTGCAATCCATCACGTTTCCTCCGTCGGGGCCCACCATATTCCTTTGCCGGTGTAAAAATGAAGATCGCGACCAGGTCAACTAGGGACCCGGCAACTGGATAAGTCGTTGGCTACCTCAGTTGTCCGCCCGACTCCTCGTTTGTGCGTTCGGCTCGCCAGCACACGGATTACGCCGAGATTAAATGTTCGTGTAGATATAGGCATGTCGGGCTTTTGAACCTTTTGGTCCTTCTGCCAAGGCTCTTTCTTTCATCGAGGGCCCGGTCTTCGCGACCTGCCTTGGCCCGAGTCGGAGTATTTATTTGCCCATATCGAATGAGAGCGCTAACAGAGGCTGGAGGCTGCTCGAGTGAATTTTGCGTGAACGGGGCATCTTTAACTCCCTTGCGGAAGGCGGCGATGACGACCTCGTCCTTGATCATGGATCGAATTGCGCTTTCAGAGAATTTTGATGAACTCAATAAGGAGAGACTCGTTCTTCCTCTGGTGCAGTGATAGAGATCGTGCTCAGAAGATGGCTGCTCGTTGAAGTTCCCTAGAAATTAGGCTATAAAGCGTTCCTGGAGTTCCCCCAGGAGCCAATTTGATCGCCTCGGGAGCCCTGTTAGCCATGTCCCTCACTAAGTCGGGCCAGGGTGACCGGCGGGAGGTAGTTAGCCATGGCTTTGTGGTCACCTCCGGCAGCTCGAATTGCCAGAGTATATACGGTGAGCCAGGACTTGGGGTTAGTTTTGCCGTTCTATTTTTCGATTCCTGTAGGCTTGAAGCTCGATGACCAGTCGACGTCTTGTAGCTCCTGGGTGAAGGCTAGTACGCCTTCATCTTCGTGAGGGCTCTAGCTCCGACCGCGACGGTTAAACCGTTCGTGGTGAAGACCGAAACGCTCGTGCTCGTCCTCTAGTCGGCGGCGCTCGTCGTCTTCGTGTTGGCAGGCACCGAGCATTAAGTCTTGGCGGAGATCACGTTGTAGATAGACTTCGGAGGTCTTGATTGAACCGGCGATTGGTTCTGGGGATGCCAGCCGATTGTTGTTGTTTGTGTGCCGAGAGAGCGTTTGGCATGACTTTGACCGCAGTGCCAGCTGACTTTGAGCTGGCCGCCCGGGTCGTCGTGCTGATACGGACGAGACTACCGCTGGAGAACCCGACTGGTTGGTCGATACAAGTGTATCGCCAGACTGCTGGTGCTGTTGATAGGCAGCAGCTGTTATCATCGCCTTGATTCTGGCTATAGTCGAGGTGGCCTGATGATCAGGCTCGAGCTAGAGCATGCCCAGCAAGGTTGCAGCAGCCACAATGTTCTGCTGAAGCGTGATGAAGATGTCGTAGTCACCGACTCTAGTCTGGAGGATCTGTTGCTGGAGCAGTTTTCGCTCCAGCCTATGTAGCTATGTTGCGAGCCTCGTGTTCGGCCTCCTCCTATTGCTGCAGTCGGCGGGCCTCCTCTTCCTACGCCTGCTGTACTTGGTGCACCTCCGGTGGTGGGGTCGAAGCCATGAAGATCTCGCGGAGGAGAAGGAAGCTTGCCAGACTGGTGTTCGAACCACTATCCGACTTAGAGTCGGAATCTGAGTAGTTGATCGGAGTAAGGACGACTCCATCCTCCCTAGATCCAATCTGGAACGGCTCTGAGCCATGTCCAAACTGAACCGTAGGGGATCAGCTCTGCCACATGGGATGTAGATCCGTAGCGTTGCTGAGTCTGCAAGGGAGATTGACGATCTCTCCCCCTCCTAGCCTGACCCGGGCTGGCTCAAGGCCAAGCGCGAGTCGGACGCCGAAGGAAAGAGTTGTCCTGAGACCCGGGTAGGTGGTAGATCGCCACAGCAAATCGACGAGGGTGGCTGCGGCATCTTGTGGGCGACAGCGCGGAGTCGGCTGGATCGTTCCTCGGCCAGTTGGATTAGGTCTGCGTCGGCCAAGGTGAGATTGTCGATCTGGTCGGCGATGAAGTCAAGGCTTCTGAATGAGATTGTATCTCCGGGGGGAGAATTTGTCGCCGTCGATCCTGTCGCTGAGATCCTCGAGCTTGTAGATGTAGATCTCGTCGAAGCCCCTACCTGGCGCGCCAACTGTCGATGTTTTACACCGGCAATATGAATATAGGGCTACTCGTCGGATCGAAACTCGGTGGATTGCAAAGGAACACAGGGAGGTTTATACTGGTTCAGGCTTCGATGTGAGGTAATACCCTATGTCCAGTTGTGGTGTATTCCTTTGAGGATGTATGTTCGCTTCTGTGAGCTTATGCCCTTAGGGGTCGCCCCACCTCCCCTTATATACTGGGGGACAAGGGTACAAGGTAGGAGTCCTAGCCAGTTACGTCAATGTTTTACACGGCAGATATGAATATGGGGGGCTACTCAGCAGATGGAAACGACGTGGTGTCGATGTTTTAACCGGCAATCAAGATATCTATAGAGGCTACACGGCAAGGGGAAAACTCGGTGTGGATTGCATCTCCAAGAGAACACAAGAGAGTTTATACTTGGTTCAGCCCTCGAGTGAGCTATACCTACATCCAGTTGTGGTGTAATTTCTGAGATGTGTTGTCGATCAATTATGATCTTGAATCATCGCCATACCTTGAGGGGCACCTGCCTCCCCTTATATAACTTGGGGGGACAGGGGTACATGATAATGATTCCAGCCGGATACGGCGAAGGGATTTCCTTCTTAGAGATAGAAACCTATCGACTACGACTGCTTATTTCTTATCGTCCGCCAGCGAGGGGGGAAATCAAGGTGGAAGGAGGGCCTGCCATGGTGGGGGGTGCTATTTTATCTCTAATTACATGATTCGGCCATACTTATCCGAGCGGCCCATATACTGGTGATGGTGGTAGCGGCCGGTGCCCATTCCTTTATCGTAGCCCCTGAGACTTCATAGTTGAGTCACAGCTGATGCCAAGTGCTCATCCTCCACGGAGAGTGAGATTGCCCGAGTGCGACGCTCATGAGTATCTTTGTTCGAGTAGGTCTTCTTCCAAATCCTGCTTCATGTCAGCTGGCAGTGAGGCTATGAAGGGCTTCATGTAGATGTATGAATAGTGTGCGCCGAATAGGCGCACCTATTAGGTGTGCCCCGACTTGGTGCTTAAATTGTGAAGACAATTAAACATAAAGTCAAGATTTTTAACCTGATTATCTTTCCTGAGTAGATTCTACTAGTATATGAGATTCTTCGGTAGATGTTAACCGGAAGAACTTTATAGTCTTACAGAGTAGGGAACGACTCGTATGCTAGGACTCTTTGACTTCATGTCAGGGGAATGTGTGTTTATAGTCTTGTCGAGTAGGATGCTAGTCGTATGGGAACTCTTCAGCTTCATGTCAGCTGGAAAGGGAATTTGTAGTCTTTCCGCGAGTGGATCCACCCAGAAGTTAGACTCCCTCCGCATCATGTCAGCGGAATGAAAGATTTATAGTCTTTCCGAGTAGTGCAGCTACTCGAAAAGTTAGACTCTTCAGTGTCATATTGGCTGGAATATTATGTTGCTCATGGCAACTGATGGCCATGCATGTAGGCCGAGTACCACTTTATGAAAAGTAAATCCACGAGCGTGGTTAGGTGTTAGCTCGAGAAAGAATAGATGGCCTGCATCCTCAATTTTAATGAAAACACAGCGTATCCATGTAAGGATAATATCCATTGAGACCTGGTGGATAGAACAGATAACCAAACATATATGTTTTAGCAATAAGGCTCTCATGAAGCATATCTATTACCTCATCCTCTGTTAGTAGCACAACGCTTATAATTTCAATTCAGCCTGCGAGCGGCCCACATGGAGCATGCTACTATAGGAACTCATATCTTGGTGGCCCAGTGCTGACTGTGTAGGCCCAAGCCCATTTAGTCGACATTGGCTCTATAAAAGGCAGGGAGAGAGAAAAAGATTCCTTCATCTTCTCCAAATCAGCCGATCACTTCGACTTCCACCTTCGCGCCCAACGTTTCATCTCCCGCTCAGCTAGGGTTAGTTGCTGCTGTTCCCCACCCGAACTCGGGCGATTTCACTCCTCTTCGTCTGTTCCAAGCCCCCGATTCGCTTTTCCCCAAGTCTTTCCGCTCCCAATCATGCCGAAAGCTTCAGACCTTGCAGGCGCGCTGGAGAATGCTTGGCCGACCTCGGATTGCGGTTTGGTGAAACTGAAGCTGCTGGAGAGTCAACTGAAGTTACCCAGCCAAGAGGTGATCCGCTGGCGGCTAGCAAAGGGTGAGTCGGCCCCAAATCCCCAATCTGGCGAAACAGTAGTTTTTGCCTCTTTTTTCGATTGGGGTTTGTGCCTTCCCTCTTCCGATTTCTTCCGCCGCATCCTTGACTTCTATAAGCTAGAGTTGGTGAATTTGAATCCCAACTCAATTCTTCAGATGTCCATATTTGTTACTCTCTACGAGTGCTTTTTGGGTGTGGAACCCCATTTTAATTTCTTCAGGCATCTGTTCCATATCAAACCCCAGCCCTCCAAGAATAATATTAGTGTGATTGGGGGGGCTGGTCTCCAGCTAAGGAGTGATGGGAAGAAAACATATCTTGATCTCCCTTGGAAATCTTCCTTGAAAGGTTGGCACAAGGAGTGGTTCTATTGCGCAGATCTGGCTCCCTTCTTGTGTCCATTCACCGGCTTGCCACCAGTAGTTTTACCGAATTGGTCGGCAGATCCAACCTTTGAAGAGATGGGCCAAGTGCACCAATTGTTGGGGAAATTAGATGACCTTAAGAAAGCTGGCCTGACTGGACCTTGGGTGGCCCGTCGTTTCCTGACTCGGCGCATCTAGCCGCTGAAGTTGAGGAGCGCGTTTGGCTGGGCTTTTAAGGGCAAAAATGATCCTGACCGAGTAAGCAATGAATCGGCCAACAAGTGCACGGTGACTGAGACTCTGTTCAGTTACTTCTCCGAAGGGGTGATCGCGACCGAAGATGATAATCACCGAGTCGTGGCCTATAGCTTCATTCGGCCCCGTACCAAGGTAATCTTCATCCTTCTTCTGTGATGAATGCATGTGGGCTTGTATGTATGATTGCCCGGCATTGTGTGATGTATTTTGTTGATTCTTCTGTAGTGGTGCGAGGACTTCGATGAAGACTCCCGCCCGTTGTCGGCCGTCAAGTCGAAGAAGAGGACGAGGAGCCCCCCTGATACCACTTGATGGCAACGGGGTGCCTGCGAACGAACAGATTTACTCACCTCGGTCGCACGAGATGTTGGCGCCAATGTCTCTGATCGTGCCCGAGTGGTGGAGGGTGTAGCAGTCCGGCCAGTGGTGGAGGTACTTTTTTCGGACCCAACGGGAGGCCTCGATGTAGACGTGCTTCCCCAATTGTTTCTTCTCAATTGTTGCCTTCCCTGCAATTCCTGTTCAGCTAATATAGCTAGATGGAACAATCGGTTAAGAGAATTGTATTCTTTGTATTGAATAATGTCCTGAATTTGATGTCTCAACCCCATAAAATCGAGCCATCTTATCCTCCTCATCCTCCTCTACCTCACAACACAACATTCCTATTTGTAGCTCCTGAAAGTAATCTTCTACAGATTTTTCTCCTTGGTCTAAGCGTTGCAACTTATTTCTCAAATCACGTTTGAAAGATGGAGGAATAAACCTACCCCGCATTGCTCGCTTTAGTCTATCCCATGTGTCAGGTTCTAGGCCAGATTTAACTAGCTCATTCCACCAGATAATGGCAAAATCCTTGAACTCACTAGTTGCTTGCCTAACCCTATGGACTTCAGGAACTAGATGGGAATTAAATTTTTGCTCTACGGTCATCTCCCAATCCAAATAAGCTTCAGGGTCATATTTTCCCGAAAATGAAGGCAAGGTAAATTTAACTTTAGCAAAAGGATCATCGTTACCTCGCCGTTGGTGGCGGTTACCTCCCATACCTCCCATACCTCGCTTGTTGAATCGCAGCCGTTGTCGTAGGCGCTCTTCACGAAGTGTATCACGTGCGTCGCTATTGTTGGCTTCCTCTTCTTCATTATCTCCGTCATCGTCAACAAGTGGTGGTGTTGGCTGACGGTTTGCTACCAGTTGCTCGACGCGGTTAGTGAGGGTGGTAATGCTCCCCACGATAGCCTAGAGGTCTTCCCGCATAGCATTCACGGCAGCTACATTCTCCTCAATCTTCTGATCCATCTTAACGATCTCCTCTTTTGAAGCACAATCAGCGAAATCATTCACCTCACCTGCCATGGTTAGTAGAAAATAGGAAACAAACAGCAGAAAAGTGTTATCCCTATCAACTACTACTCTGCAAGGATAGTGGATACTTGCAAATGGAAGCACCTTACCGAGCTCTTACAAGGTGTGGGTGCCATGGGCCCCGGGTACCTCATGACAAGCATATGGGCCACTCGGATAGAGGATGGGCCTAGCCTTGTAATTAGAGATATAGCTAGATTCGGCAGACTTCGCCTTGTATAGAAAGGAATATACAGTCCTAGTCGGGTACGTTATATCTCTAAGGGGAGATCTCCTAGTCGTAATCCGATGGGGACTCCTACCTCGTAACCTTGTCCCCCAGTATATAAGGGGAGGCAGGGCGCCCCATGAGGGCAGAAGAGCTCATAGAAGCACACGGCCATACAGTTCATCAGAACTACCACCGTATATCCTCAAAGGAATACATACAAACTGGACGTAGGGTATTACCTCACATCGAGGGCCTGAACCAGTATAAAATTTCCTTGTGTTCCTTTGCAATCCACCGAGTTTCCATCCGCCGAGTAGCCCCATATATTTATTGCCGGTGTAAAACATCGACAGTTGGCGCGCCAGGTAGGGGCTTCGGCGCGATCTACATCTACAAGCTCGATGGATCCAGCAACCGAAGTCGACGGCGGCAAACTCCCCCCCGGAGATACAATCGCATTCAGAAGCCTTGACTTCGTCGCCGACCAGATCGGCAATCTCACCCCGGCCGACACGGACCCGATCCAACCGGCCGAGGAACCAGCTGACTCCGCGCCAGTCGGCCCACACGACGCTGCGGCAATCTTCGACGACATGCTGCGGCGATCTCCAATACGCCCGAGTCCAGGGACAACTCTTCCTTTCAGTGTTCGACTCGGACTCGGTTCTGAGCCGGCCGAGATCGGGCCGAGAAGGGAAGAGATCGTTAACTTCCCGTTCGGACTCAGCGACGCCGCGGATATCTACAATCTACATCCGACGCGGCAAACCCGATCCCCTGGAGTTCGACTCAGATACGGCTCCGAGCCGCTCGAGATCGGATCTAGGGAGGTCGGAGTTGTAATCACCCCCATCAACTATTCCGACTACGACTCTCAGTCGGACTACGACTCCCAGTCGGATTCCGACTCCAAGTCGGATACCAGCTCGGCAAGCTTCACTCCGCCGCGAGAAATTTTCATGGCATCCAGAGGCTCTACTCCTATTCAGGAATCATGCCGACGACACGAGCCACAAGAGGAGGAGGCCTGCCGACTGCAAGAACAACAGGAGGAAGAAGCAAGACGCCTGCACGCCCGCAATGACGATCTACGCAAGGCTGAGCAAACCACTCAGCAGCAAATCCTCCAAACCCGAGTCGGCGACCACGATGTCTTCGTTACTCCCCAACAGAACATCGTGGCCGCTGCAACCCTACTGGACACAGTCCAGCTTGGGCCTGATCATCAGGCCACCCTGACGATCGCAAGGATAAAAGCCATGCTTACCGCTGCTGCATGTCAGCAGCACCAACAGTCGGGAGATACCCTCATACCGACCAACCGGTCGGCATCCAATGGCAGTCTCGTCTACCTCAAGCGACGCGAGTGGCCGGCTCTAGTCAGCTGCACACGGAGTCACGCCAAACGTCATTCGGTAACCCAAACAACAACCGGCAACGTCGAAGTGACCGTCGGGACAACCGAGATCTCCGAGGCCAACTATGGCGTGATCTTCGGCAGGACACCAATGCTCGGCGCCGCGAACGAGAAGAAGACGAGCAACGCCAACTGGAAGACGAGAACGAGCATTTCGGCCTCCACCACGAGCGGTTTCGCCGCCGTAGTCGGGGTCGGAGTCCTCATGAAGACGAAGGCATACCGGCCTTCACCCAGGAGCTACAACAGGTCGACTGGCCGTCGGGTTTCAAGCCTACAAGCATCGAAAAATACGACGGCAAGACCGATCCCGAGTCCTGGCTCACAGCATACACTCTGGCAATCCAAGCTGCTGGAGGTGACCACAAAGTCATGGCTAACTACCTCCTAGTTGCTCTAGCCGACTCAGCGAGGACATGGCTAACAGGACTTCCCAAGCAATCAATCGGCTCTTGGGGAGAACTCCGGGAACGTTTCATCACCAATTTCCAGGGAACATACGAGAGGCCATCTTCTGAGTACGACCTATATCAGTTGCGTCAAAGGAAGAACGAGTCTCTTCGTGACTTCATCAAAGAGGTTTTCTGAGAAGAGGAACTCAATCCCGAACATCAAGGATGAGGTCGTCATCGCCGCCTTCGAAAAGGAGTCAAAGACACCTCGTTCATCGACAAATTCACGCGGAAGCCTCCCAACTCTGTCAAGGCCCTATTCGACATGGCAAACAAGTACGCCGACTCGGCCCACGCTGTTGCCGAGGCCCTCGATGACAACAAGTCACCCTGACAGAAGAAGCGGGACGACACCGACGACGCGGTCCCAACTAAAGCTGGGAATCGCAAACGCAAGTCAGACGGCTCCATTGTGGCAGTCGGTCACGACCGCCTTCGACCTTCAACAACTGAGGATTATCAGAACAACAAGTGACATGCTCGGGGCTCACAAGCTCAAACACGAGGATGGCATCCCCACTCCCAAATACCGAACAGCTAAGTCGCTTTCTGATAAACATCTCCTCACCGGCCTTGCTAGTGCCACAGCCGCTTACACCTAATAGGTGTATAAGCTGCGCATTTACTTTTTTCCGTTTTTGCTCTTAAATGATTACAAAAGTACTCGAGTAGCATAAATCTCGATCCGTGAAACTCTGCTCCATGTAAGACGAACTCAAGTCACCCAAAACGCGTGCCTGGGAAAGAGCCATGAGCCAACTCCCGACGCTAGGGGGCTATGACTAGTCGGGCAGAGTGCTTAAACGTAAGGGGTCAACTACTCGAGGAAATTAATATCAAAAAGAGGAAGAACACGTATTTACATACATTGTAAAATACATTTTATTCGGGTGATTATTTTCATCATCAGATGCTACTCATCCGATATTTTTATATTGCAGGCCCAGCTCCGGATATGCGTGACAGGAACTCAGGGCTTCGAGCCTATCTCCTACGCTCGGGGGCTGGACAAGTCTGCCGAAATACACTCGGGATGCTCCATGAGGGCTACTCACCGAGTACTTGCGCCAGTCGGGACGTCATCTTCCCCGACTACGCTCCATGCGAGCCAACAATCGGCCCCCGGCGCCAGTCGGGGCTGCATACCACTCGGCTAAGTAGGGTACGCCCCATGAGGGTCGCCAGCCAAATCCTACGCTAATGCTAGGTTCGGGTACCTTATTTGGTCACGGTTCTGTCAGGTTGGGTACGCCCCATGAGGGTCGCTAGCCGAATCCTATGCTAATGCAAGGTTCGGGTGCCGGGCTTGGCTATAATTCTGATGGATAGGGTACGCCCCATGAGGGTCGCCAGCCGAACCCTCTGCTAATGCAAGGTTCAGGTACCTTGTTCGGCTTTACCCAACTCAGAGAAGACTTACATCGTCAAAGTGCATCCGGAGTTCTCATGCACTGTGTCACACCTGAGGAGGGCAAGCAGATCCTGCATTATACCCACTCGGGCTTACGTGGCAACCAGTTTGCATCCAGAACGTAAGTCGGAAAGGCTTGCGAATAAAGATTTCTCTGGCTGATTGCGGTTACCAACACCAAAAAACTCATCCTGACATGCGATGGATGCTACTTCCCTAGAGCTATGCTGGATAGGTCGGCTCAGGCCGGCTTATTTGGTAGCAGCCACCAAGATATGAGTTCCTACGGTAGCATGCTCCATGTGGGCCGCCCGCAGGCTGAGTTGAAATTATAGCGCTGGTGCTACCAACAGGAGCCGATGAGGTAAACAGATATGCTTCATAAGAGCCTTATTGCTAAACATATATGTTTGGGTATCTGTCTTATCCGCCAGGTCTCGAGGATACATCCTTACAAGGATCACAAGCTGGTCTTCATTGAAATTGGAGATACAGGTATCTCTCTCGAGTACACCTAACCACGTAATGGATTTATTTTTCATACAGTGGTACTCGGCCTATATGCGCGGCCACCAGTTGCCATGAGCAACATTACTCCAGCGACATGACGCTGAAGAGTCTAACTTTCGAGTAGTGCACTACTCGGGAGAGACTATAAAATTCTCATTCCCGCTGACATGATGCGGAAGAGTCTAACTTCCGAATGGGACGCCACTCGGGAAAGAACTATAAACACCTTTTCCGGCTGACATGATGCCGACGAGTCTAATTTTCGAGTAGTATACTACTCGGGAAAGACTATAAACACCCCTTTCCAGCTGACATGACGCTGAAGAGTCCCATATACGAGTAGCATCCTACTCGGCAAGACTAAAACGCACATTCCGACTGACATGAAGTCGAAGAGTCCTATATACGAGTAGTTCCCTACTCGGCAGACTATAAATCATATTCCGGTTGACATGATACCGAAGAGTCTCATGTACCAGTAGTAATCTACTCGGGAAAGACTACAAGGTTAAAGATCTTTGACGTCATGTTTAATTGTTTTCACAATTAAGCACAAAGTCGGGGGCTACACCTAATAGGTGCGCCTATTCGGCGCACACTATTCCAAACATCTACATCGAGACCTTCATAGCCTCGCTGCCAGCTGACATGAAGCAGGACTCGGGAGAAGCAGCACTCAGACAAAGAGTACTCGGGAGCAATGCACTCGGAAGACTTCACCGTGGAGGATGAAGCACTCGGCATCAGCTGTGACTCAACTATGAAGGTCTCGGGGGCTACTGTGGTGCCATGGGCCCCGGGTACCTCATGACAAGCATATGGGCCACTCGGGATAGAGGATGGGCCTAGCCTTGTAATTAAGATATAGCTAGATTCGGCAGACTTCGCCTTGTATAAAAGGAATATACAGTCCTAGTCGGGTACGTTATATCTCTAAGGGAGATCTCCTAGTCGTAATCCGATGGGGACTCCTACCTCGTAACCTTGTCCCCCAGTATATAAGGGGAGGCAGGGCGCCCCATGAGGGCAGAAGAGCTCATAGAAGCACACGGCCATACAGTTCATCAGAACTACCACCGTATATCCTCAAAGGAATACATACAAACTGGACGTAGGGTATTACCTCACATCGAGGGCCTGAACCAGTATAAAATTTCCTTGTGTTCCTTTGCAATCCACCGAGTTTCCATCCGCCGAGTAGCCCCATATATTTATTGCCGGTGTAAAACATCGACACAAGGTTCTGAGACTAGCGAGCAAGGAATGGTACAACCGGTGGCTGGTTCGTGATACCTTGAGGGCGTGATCCAGCGATTGCAAGGGTTGAGACCATGCTGACCAGAAGTATATATGTGGTGCTTGGGAGGCCAAAAATATTAGTGGCACACAATTCAATAACAGATAGTAATGCTGAAAAAATGTCCCAAGCACTTGTCCTAGTTGCTGGCCTAAACGAGTTCTAAACTAGATGTGATAAAACAAGGGCGACCAACAAGTATAAAAGGACAGCAGCAAAGAAGTAAGGACAAGGTAAGAACACAGCACAAAACAGCACACAGATGGCTCCCTGGTGTGTCCAATGTGCTCCTCTCCTTTTTTTTCTTTTTTTCTTTCACACCTTTTTTTTTTTATTTTTTTCTTTTCTTTTTCTAATTTTTTTTCTCAACTAGGAGCACAGGAACAGCAACCTCAGGAAGGTGGCAGCTCAATTTGGTATAAGGTGTGAGCTGTGGAAAAACACGAGCGTGCTTTAAAAAGCGTGCTAGAACTTCGGAGTGCGAAAACCCAATCTTCTAGCCTGAATTTTGCAAAATGGATTTCGGTGAACCCGACAAAGTGGGGGGGTAGCGGATGGGAAAATTTTCGTAGATGTCCGTAGACTATTTATTTGTCTGATTCCGACTTCGTATGTGAAAGTTATGGCTGTTTCAAGGAAGGCCCTCCGTATTAGTGTTTTGGTGGAGGCTGAAACAGAATCAGGTGGTGAAAACGGGGATGATATGGTGGCGGTGGCTACTGGAGAGGTGGATGGTGATGTAGGACGTGATATATGACTCTAAAACAAAACACACAAAGACCAACACTTGCACAAGATAGCTAGTATATGGGAAAACAGAGACGATGGTGGTGGTGGCTAGGGTTTGTAGGGGTGCGGTGGATGGATCACGAACTGGACTCAAACACAATCTAAGCCAGCAACCAAACTCGACCTAGGACACCAACTCAACACTACGGACTCTGAAACAGAATTATGCAAAAAGCTAAACACGGTTGTAGGACGGGGAAAAACCTACGACTACCAATTTTCTTCTTTTGTGGCTTTTTCTGGACTCTAGGTATAGGAAAAACAAAGATTGAACAGGATGGAAAAGATATACCTAACGGGCAACCTTCGCTCTGATACCACTTGATGGCAACGGGGTGCCCGATCTTCCGTTAGGCAAAGATAACTCTCGATTTGGTGGAAATTTAACACTCACGATCTGGCTTCTGATCACCAAGACCCGAACCCTGCAATCGCAGTACCACGTCTCCTCTCGTTATCAACCGTGCGCTGCTCGGTTGACCTCACCACGAAGGCTAATCCCTGCATGCGAATTGAAGAACACAAGCAAGAACAAGAAAGATTGCAACTCAATTGCAGATGAATGATTATACTCTCGAGTTGGGGTCTCACAAACCGAATAAACGGCGAAACTGTTCAAGGATAGAATAATCTAGGCAAAACCCGACTTAAACAGCGGCGGCTGCGGAATATATACGAGTTAGGACGTCCTAGGGTGAGGGTTTGCCCTGTAAGGGGCGCACCTCTCATGGGTTTAGCCCACGACACAATTACAAGGCCCAAGGCCCAAAACAGACTCGGACTGGAAGAGTTATGTGTCTTGTTTCGACGATTCTGGACAGCTCAGGAGGAATTTTGATGTGAAACCAAAACCATCTCAAAGTAGACTTCATAAGCTTTCCAACAAGTACTTGTAGGCCCTATAACTCCTTCTGGATCAAAAGTTATGACCGTTTGAAATTGACGTTGTCTCCCAGCCCGAAACTGAAACGGTCTCGGGAATAGGAGTTTACTTGCACTTGTTGTCTTCACTTCAATATGTGGTTTCTTGAGCTATTCTCCATGGTCTTCTCCCAGGTTCCTAAAGAACAATAAATCATCACAAGAATTAAATAGCATGCCATTCGTAGAAATATTCTCATGTAAGCTTAGGAACGCATTCACCTGGCGATTAAGTTGACGAGCACGTGCACGAGTAATTGGTCCTTGGATCGGTTGCACATCTTGTTTATCATGAAGAGGTTGTAAGTGTGTATCTAAAGACATGATGTCGAATTCCTCATCAGGGCCATGAGCGCCGTGCGCCATGGCGGGAAGCTTGAAGATAAAGGACACCGTCGCCCGCGGCGCCCAGGCGATCAAGTCCCAGGTTAGGACTTGTACAGCCAAGCTCGACAGCCGACCCGGCAAAAGCACCGCGAGTGCACATCCGCAGCGGGACCCGCCCAGCACACGGGTGCCCAAGTCGGATACGCCTCCAACGGGGCCGCCTCTAGCTGCCACACCTCCGCCGACTGATTCGCCACCCGGGCTGACAACCGGAAGGTAGCGCTCAGCCGGACCCGGATTCGCCCAGCAGAAACTGAAGTTCTCCAAGAGGTTATGCTGCTTCGATCTTCTGAGATTGCTTGTCATATTGCAGTTAGTATTTTGATGTCTGTTTGCCATGCAGGAGACGGTGATATCGATCTCCAAGGAGACCGCCCCGGCCGCTCATCTTGAAAGAGCCCGCCCCAGCCGAAGCCGGCGCTCGCGAGACACCAGTTGAGCCGTGCCACTCTAGTCATGGAGACTGAGGGTCCCTGACTATGGGGCCGCTGATGCCGCTCGACCAAGGAGCAATTGCAGATTGCTACCCAGCTCCTGAGTCGACGCCCATTTGCTGAGGCCGTCGTCGAAAGCCCTCGAGTCGACCCCTGAGGCTATCAGGACAGGACGCCGATGTGGGGCCGACTATGAAAAGTAAGTCCCCAACCTGACCGTGATCTTAGCCAATCCATTAGTCATTCCATCGCCAAAAACCGAGCCTGACAAGTTTACTTGCCGGTGACCTGACAGACTTGAGAGCAAATGGCCAGGCCTTAGTATCGGTTCTACACAGAGGAGATAAGAGTCATCAGGAGTCACGGGAACCCTCGTCGGGTCTGTGAAGGGCTCCTTGATCTGATAGATCCAGCCCTCTGGGAACAAGTTGGTAGCAGGATCCCCCAAATAGAGGCGCGTCTTGAGATGCACCGAGTGCCTTGAAGAAGTACTCGCATAGCATGTCATTGCCCGGCATGGCCCAGACCCCTGGCGATGACGAAATCATCTACCCGAGGCAAACATTGAAGCCATCGGGGAGGGTTTGCCGAGGAGACGACCGCCGCGAAGCGCTGAGCTGATTGCCCGCGAGGGCCGACTGCTGAAAGTAATTACCCGAGACCTAGGTCTTAGGGCGGCGTATCATGTAGTCGGTATGTATAAACTTTTGTGGAAAACATGTGTAAATATATGTGCACTACCGCCAACTTATCACTCAGTCGTCATTAGCTTTACTTGACCATGTAGTCTACGCCGAGTTACGTCTGTCAGAACTTAATAAAATCGTTCAATGTAGAAGCTGTACTCGGTAACGCGACAGTCGTAGTAAAGCTTCATAACTGGAGTAGGATAAGCTCGTATATATTGACAGAAACACATAGTATACATGCAGCCCGACTCACTACTCGGTTATACAACGGCGTAGTGAGTTAGAGAAACTGTACACATGGAAAAATTATAAAACTCAGGTATAGAAAGGACATAGCTGTTCTATTCTTCCATGAGTTGTTGATGAGAACGCCGTCTTCGGTCTTCAGTCGGTAGGCGCCTGGCCGCTCGACCTCGGCTATAATGAATCGCCCTTCCCAGATTGGGGATAATTTTGTGCCTGTCTTTGGTGGTTTGTAATTTTCCCAAGACGAGATCTCGACCAAAAAGACGCCGCCACGGACATTGCGGTTGTGGTAGCGACGTAGGCCTTGAAGATACCTTGCCGACTGAATTGTTCGGTGTCCTCTGCTTCCTTCCAACTAATCTAGAATCGACCAGTTGGGTATTATTTGAGACGTCTTCTGAGTAAGCCCGAACTCGTGGACAGTCAAACTGTAACTGTGTCATATGGTAGCATAGCCTCGGCACCGTAGACTTTAACCAGGAAAGAAAGGGGATTGCCCTGTTGCCCGACTAACCGTGTTCTGAGAAACCAGAGGACAGATGGAGTTCTTTACCATCCGGCCCGCGTATGTTTGTAGTCGGTCGAATATCCTGGCCTTGATGCCTTGTAAGACATACCGTTGGCTCGTTCGACCTGGCCGTTGCTCGCGGGTGTGCACGGATTGCAAGCAAGATCTTGATGTCGAAAATCTTCGCAGAAAGTCTTGGAATACCCGCCATGAATAAGGTACCGTTTCAGTGATTATGCAATTAGGAACCCCAAATCGGATATGAGTATACTCGTGATGAAGTCCTTTGCTCGTGCCGCTGTTATAGTTTGCAATGGTTTTGCCTCAATCCACTTGGTGAACTTGTCAACTGCGACGAATAGAGTGTGAACCCTCCTGGCGCTTCTTTGAAAGGCCCGACCATGCCGAGCCCCCATACTGCGATGGCCAAGAAATAGGCATAGTTTGGAGTTCTTGGGCTGGGAGATTTGTTTGTCTTGCGTAGAACTGGCAACCCTCGCACTTGCGAACAATGTCCTTGGCGTCTGTTACTGCTGTGGGTCAGAAAAATCCCTGCCGGTAAGCCTTTCCGACTAACGTCCTGGATGCGGCATGGTTGCCACATATGCCCGAGTGGATCGACTGCAGGATTTGCTTGCCCTCCTCGATGGTGACGCAACGCATGAGGACACCGGATGCGCTCCTTCGGTACAGGTCTTCTTCGACTAGTAGGAAGCTTTTGCTTCGACACTTGATCTGCTCGGCTTGACTGCGATCTTCTAGGAGTTCATCGTCCAGGAGAAATTTGACAACAGGAGTCCGCCAGTCTTGACATATGTGCAGCACCTCGTCTGTAGCCGGGGTAGGTTCGCCTCCCGACTGCTCCGGCACCGGTTTCTTCTGGACTAATGGCTCCATGAGTTGCTCGACAAAGATTCTAGTCGGAACCGCTTCTCGCTTGGATCCCATATTTGCCAGCTTGTCTGCCGCGTCGTTGTTGATGTTTTACACCGGCAATAAATATATGGGCTACTCGGCGGATGGAAACTTGGTGGATTGCAAAGGAACACAGAGAGATTTTATACTGGTTCAGGCCCTCGATGTGAGGTAATACCCTATGTCCAGTTGTGGTGTTATTCCTTTGAGGATTTGCGGTGGTGATTCTGGTGAACCAACTCAACCTCTTGTGGTCCTGCCCTCAGGGGGCGCCCTGCCTCCCCTTATATACTGGGGGACCGGGTTACAAAGTAGGAGTCCCAACCGAACTCTGGCCAAGGGATCTCCTTTTAGAGATATAACTTGCCCGACTAGGACTGTATATTCCTTATCGTACAAGGCTAAGTCTTCCGAGTCCTATCATATCTCTAATTACAAGGCTAGGCCCATCCTCTATCTGAGTGGCCCATATGCTTGTGATGAGGTACCCGGGGCCCATGGCCTCAACAGTAGCCCCTGAGACCTTCATAGTTAAGTCACAGCTGATGCCGAGTGCTCATCCTCCATGGTGAAGTATTCTCGAGTGCATTGCTCCCGAGTACTCTTTGTCCGAGTGCTTCTTCTCCCAAGTCCTGCTTCATGTCAGCTGGCAGTGAGGCTATGAAGGGCTTCTTGTAGATGTATGAATAGTGTGCGCCGAATAGGCGCACCTATTAGGTGTAGCCCCTGACTTTGTGCTTAATTGTGAAGACAATTAAACATAAAGTCAAGGATCTTTAACCTTGTAGTCCTTCCCGAGTAGATTACTACTGGTATATGAGACTCTTCGGTATCATGTCAACCGGAATGTAATTTATAGTCTTTCCCGAGTAGTATACTACCGTATATGAGACTCATCGGCGTCATATCGACTAGAATGATTGTTTATAGTCTTGCCGAGTAGCATGCTACTCGTATATGGGACTCTTCAGCTTCATGTCAGCTGGAAGGGGTGTTTATTGTCTTTCCCAAGTGGCGTCCCACTCGGAAGTTAGACTCCTCAGCATCATGTCAGCTGGAAAAAAAGTTTATAGTCTCTCCTGGGTAGTGCACTACTCGAAAGTTAGACTCTTCAGCGTCATGTCGGTTGGGATAATGTTGCTCATGGCAACTGTTGACCTAGCATGTAGGCCAAGTACCACTTTATGAAATTAAATCCATTGCATGGTCAGGTGTATCTGAGAAAGATACCTGCATCCCCAATTTTAATGAAGATCAGCTTGTGATCCTTGTAAGGATATATCCTCGAGACCTGATGGATAAAACAGATACCCAAACATATATGTTTAGCAATAAGGTTCTCATGAAGCATATCTGTTTACCTCATTGGCTCCTGCTGGTAGCACCAGCGCTATAATTTCAACTCAGCCTACGGGTGGCCCACATGGTGCATGCTACTGTAGGAACTCATGTCTTGGTGGTTGTACCAAATAAGCCGGCTTGAACTGACCTACCCAGCATAGCTCTATAGAAGTAGCATCCATCGCATGTCAGGATGAGTACTCAAGCATTGGTAATTGCAATCAGCCAAAAGAATCCTTGTCGGTAAGCCTTTTCGACTTATGTTCTGGATGTAGCCTAGTTGCCACAGGTGCCTGAGTAGGTATGTTGCAGAATCTGCTCGCCCTCCTCAGGTGTGACGCGGTACATGAGAACTCCGGATGCGCTTCGACGATGTAAGTCTTCTCTGACTTCAGGAAAGCCGAGCAGGGTACCCGAACCTCGCATTAGCATAGGATTCGGCTAGCGACCCTCATGGGGCATACCCTACCCAACAGAGCCATAGCCAAATAAGGTACTCGAACCTTGCATTAGCATAGGATTCGGCTGGCGACCCTCATGGGGCATACCCGATCTGATAGAGTTGTGACGAAATAAGGTGCCCGAACCCAGCATTAGCATAGGATTCGGCTGGCGACCCTCATGGGGCGTACCCTACTTAGCCGAGTTGCGACCGAATAAGGTACCCGAACCTAGCGTTAGCGTAGGATTCAGCTGGGGATCCTCATGGGGCGTACCTCATCCAGTTGAGTAGTATACGACCCCCAACTAGTGCCAGAGGTCGGTTGTCAGCTCACATGGAGCGTAGCCGGGGAAGATGTCGTCCCGACTAGCGCAAGTATTCGGTCAATAGCCCTCGTGGAGCATCCCGAGTATATTTTGGCAGACTTGTCCAGCCCCTGAGCGTAGGAGATAGGCTCGCAGCCCTGAGTTCCTGTCACGCGTATCCGGAGCTGGCCCTGCACTATAAAGATACCGGATGAGTAGCATCGGATGATGAAAACAATCACCCGAATAAAATATATTTTACAATATATGTAAATACGTGTTCTTCCTCTTACTGATATTAATTTCTCCGAGTAGTTGACCCCTTACGTTTAAGCACTCTGCCCGACTAATCATAGCCCCCTAGCGTCGGGAGTTGGCTCATGGCTCTTTCCCAGACATGCGTTTTGGGTGACTTGAGTTCGTCTTTCATGGAGCAAAGCTTCACGGATCGGGATTTATGCTACTCGAATACTTTTGCAATCATTTAAGAGAGAAGACAGAGAAAAGTGCAGCTTGTGCACCTATTAGGTGTAAGTGGCTGCAGCAATGGCAAGGCCAAATGAAGAACTATTTATCAAAGAGCGACTTAGCTGTTCGGTATTTGGGAGTGGGGATGCCATCCTTGTGTTTGGGCTTTTGAGCCCCCGAGCTTGTCACTTGTTGTCTTGATAATCTTCAGCTGTTGAAAGTCGAAGACGGTTGTGACCGACTGCCACAATGAAGCCGTCTGACTTGTGTTTGTGACTCCCGACTTTAGTCGGGACCGCGTCGTTGGTGCCCTCCCGCTTCTTTTGTCAGGGTGCCTTCTTGTCATCGAGGGCCTCAGCCACAGCGTTAGCCGAGTCAGAGTACTTGTTCACCATGTCGAATAAAGCCTTGACAGAGTTAGGAGGCTTCCGCGTGTATTTGTCGATGAACGAGGTGTTTTTGACTCCTTTTCGAAAGGCGACGATGACGACCTCATCCTTGATCATTGGGATTGAATTCTTCTTCTCAGAGAACCTCTTGATGAAGTCACGAAGAGACTCATTCTTCCTTTGATGTAACTAATACAAGTTGTACTCAGAAGATGGCCTCTCGTATGTTCCCTGGAAGTTGGCGATGAGGCGTTCCGGAGTTCTCCCCAGGAGCTGATTGATTGCTTGGGAAGTCCTGTCAGCCATGTCCTCGCTGAGTCAGCTAAAGTGACTGGGAGGTAGTTAGCCATGACTTTGTGATTTCCTCTAGCTGCTCGGATCGCCAGAGTGTAGACCGTGAGCCAGGACTCAGGATTGGTCTTGCCATTGTATTTGTTGATGCCTGTAGGCTTGAAACCCGATGGCCAGTCGACCTGTTGTAGCTCCTGGGTGAAGGCCGGTATGCCTTCATCTTCATGAGGGCTCCGACTCCGAATACGGCGGCGAAGCCACTCGTGGTGGAGGCCGAAACGCTTGTTCTTGTCTTCCAGTTGGCGTTGCTCATCTTCTTCTCGTTTATGGCGCCGAGCGATGATGTCTTGCCGAAGGTCATGCCGTAGTCGGTCTCGGAGGTCCTAATCATCCCGACGGTTGCTTTGACATCGCCGGTTGTCATTGGGGTTGCCGAGTGACGCCTGACGTGCCTCCGTATGCGGCTGACTGGAGCCAGCCGCTAGGCGTCGCTTTGAGGTAGATGAGACTGCCGTTGGGGATGTCGACCGGTTGGTCGGTATGAGGGTATCAGCCGACTGTTGGTGCTGCTGACATGCAGCAGTGGTAAGCATAGCTTTTTTCCTTGCGATCGTCGGGTTGGCCTGGTGATCAGGCCCGAACTGGAGTGTATCCAGTAGAGTCGCAGCGGCCACAATGTTCTGTTGAGGAGTAATGAAGACGTCGTGGTCGCAGACTCGGGTTTGGAGGATTTGTTGCTGTACAGTCCGCCCGGCCCTGTGTAGAGCGTCGTACCGACGTCTTGCTTCTTCCTCTTGTTGCTCTCGCAGTCGGCATGCTTCCTCCTCTTGCTGCCTGCGTAGTCGGCGTGATTCCTGAGTAGGAGTAGAGCCTTTGGATGCCATGAAGATTTCTCGTGGCGGGGAGAAGCTTGCCAAACTGCTGTCCGACTTAGAGTCGGAATCCGACTGAGAGTCGTAGTCGGAATAGTTGATGGGGGTGATTATAACTCCGACCTCCCTAGATCCGATCTCGAGAGGCTCTGTGCCATATCCGAGTCGAACTCCAGAGGATCGGGTTTGCCGCGTCGGATGTTGTCTGAAGATATCCGTGGCGTTGCCGAGTCTGTACGGGAGATTGACAATCTCTTCCCTTCTTAGCTCGATCTTGGCCGGCTCAAGGCCGAGTCGGAGTCGAACACCGAAGGAAAGAGTTGTCCCGAGACCCGGTCAAGATGTAGATTGCCGCAGCAAGTCGATGAGGGTTGCTGCAGCATCGTGTGGACCAACTGGCGCGGAGTCAGCTGGTTCCCTGGCAGATCGGATCGAGTCCGAGTCGGCCAAGGTAAGATTGCCGATCTGGTCGGCGACGAAGTCGAGGCTTCCGAATGCAATTGTATCTCCGGGGGAGAGTTTGCTGCCGTCGACCTCGCTTGTTGGATCCATTGAGCTTGTAGATGTAGATTGCACCGAGGCCCCTACCTGGCGCTCCAACTGTCGATGTTTTACACCGGCAATAAATATATGGGGCTACTCGGCGGATGGAAACTCGGTGGATTGCAAAGGAACACAGAGAGATTTTATACTGGTTCAGGCCCTCGATGTGAGGTAATACCCTACGCCCAGTTGTGGTGTTATTCCTTTGAGGATTTGCGGTGGTGATTCTGGTGAACCAACTCAACCTCTTGTGGTCCTGCCCTCAAGGGGCGCCCTGCCTCCCCTTATATACTGGGGGACCGGGTTACAAAGTAGGAGTCCCAACCGAACTCTGGCCAAGGGATCTCCTTTTAGAGATATAACTTGCCCGACTAGGACTATATATTCCTTATCGTACAAGGCTAAGTCTTCCGAGTTCTATCATATCTCTAATTACAAGGCTAGGCCCATCCTCTATCTGAGTGGCCCATATGCTTGTGATGAGGTACCCGGGGCCCATGGCCTCCACAGTCGTTGTATGGACGCAGGACATGTGTTATTTCCAGCCCGTCGAACTTGTTTTCCAGCTTGCGAACCTCCTGACAGTATGCCGCCATGGTGTCATCGAGACAAGTCCAGTCTTTCATGACTTGGTTCACCACGAGTTGAGAATCCCCGCGCACAACCAGTCGACATATGCCGAGTGATATAGCGATGCAGAGCCCGTGGATAAGTGCCTCGTATTCGGTGACGTTGTGGGAAGCCGGGAAGTGGATTTGTAAGACGTACTTTAGTTTTTTGCCGGTGGGGGACGTCAATATGACTCCAGCCCCGGCACCGCCGATCCGTAGAGAATCGTCGAAGTACATTGTCCAGTACTCTAGCTTTGCTATTGATGTAGGCAATTGAACTTCTGTCCACTCAGCCATGAAGTCGGCTAGAGCTTGTGATTTAATTGCTGTCCGTGGCTGAAAGGTGATATCAAACGCCATCAACTCGAGTGCCCATTTAGCGATTCGGCCGGTGGCCTCGCGATTATGGAGGACATCCCCGAGTGGAAACACTGTGAGCACCGTGACTTGATGTGCTTGGATATAATGCACCAGCTTCCGAACTGTGATAAGTAGGCCATATAGCAGCTTCTGGACCTGCGGATATCTCGTCTTCGACTCGGCAAGCACCTCACTGACAAAGTAAACTGGCTGTTGTATTTTCTGGATGTGACCCTTTTCGGATCGCTCGACCACCAGCACCGTGCTGACTACCTGAGTGGTTACCGCCAAATATAGCATTAGTGGTTCTTGGGGCATAGGTGACGCCAACACGGGAGGTGATGTGAGAAATTGTTTGAAGTCTTCGAAGGCTTGTTGGGCGTCCGGAGTCCATTGGAAATTGTCTGCCTTTTTGAGGAGCTTGAAGAAGGGCATACCCCGTTCACCCAGTCGGGAAATAAATCGGCTGAGTGCCGCCATGCAGCCTGTCAGCTTTTGGACGTCCTTCTGGTTAGTCGGGGGAGCCATGTTCATTATGGCGTTGACTTTCTCCGGGTTAGCCTTGATGCCACGATGCGAGATGATGAAGCCGAGTAACTTGCCAGATGGCACTCCGAAGGCGCATTTTTCCGGGTTCAACTTCATTTTGAATCGTTGAAGATTATGGAAGGTTTCTTCCAGGTTAGCGATGAGGTCTTCTTTGGACTTGGTCTTGATCACCACGTCATCGACGTAGGCTTCCACGTTGCGCCTGATCTGAGTGTGCAGACACCGCTGAATGGCCCGTTGATAGGTTGCTCCAGCATTCTTTAAACCGAACGGCATTGTGATATAGCAGTACGCTCCAAACGGCGTGATGAAAGATGTCTTTAAGCAGTCTTCCTCCCTTAGGCTGATTTGATGGTATCCCGAGTAGCAGTCGAGAAAGCTGAGTAGGTCGCACCCGGCCGTGGAATCTACCACCTGATCTATCCTGGGAAGACCAAATGGGTCCTTGGGGCACGCCTTGTTGAGATCGGTGTAGTCGACGCACATGCGCCATTTACCGTTTTTCTTCCAGACCAGAACTGGGTTAGCCAGCCAATCCGGGTGATAGACCTCCTTGATGAACCCAGCTGTGAGGAGCTTGGTGATCTCCTCCCGGATAGCATCCTTGCGGTCTTGAGCGAAGCGCCACAGCCGTTGCTTGACTAGCTTGGCGTCTGTCTTCACGTTTAGGGCGTGCTCGATCACCTCCCTTGGTACGCCCGGCATGTCGGACGGTTTCCATGTGAAGATATCTTTATTGGCTTGTAGGAAGGTGACGAGCGCGTCTTCCTATTTGGGGTCGAGTCCGGTCCCGACTAGGGCAGTCTTGGAGGGGTCGGAAGGGTCCAAGGAGATCTTCTTCGTGTTAGAGTCCGCTGAAATTCCCGACTTTGCCGCCTTTTTTGCCAGAACTTGATCTTGCTCAACTTCAGTTGTGACGGCTTGCTGAATTCTATTGCGCCCGACTGCCACCTCTTGTGATTGAGCCAGTTCGCAGCTCTCCTTGTCGCAAGTGAAGGCTTGCTTGACGTCGCTGCGGAGGGAGAGGACTCCTGCTGGCCCAGGCATCTTGAGCACCATATATGTGTAGTGCGGTATCACCATGAATTTGGCGAGTGCGGGTCGTCCGAGTATCGCGTGGTACGCGATCTCGATGTCGGCCACCTCGAAGCAGACGTTTTCCGTGCAGAAGTTATCCCGCATGCCGAAGGTTACTGGCAATGTGATCTGCCCGAGTGGAGTTGATGACAGGCTAGGGATTATCCCTTGGAAGGGCGCAGTACTCGGCCGTAGCTCTGAACGAGGGATTTTCATCTCGTCCAAAGTCTTGGCGAATAGGATGTTGAGCGCGCTACCTCCGTCGATGAGGGTTTTCTTCAGCCTGATGTTTCTGACGATCGGGTCCAGGACGAGTGGATAACGTCCCGGGTAAGAAACCCGATCTGGGTGATCTGCGCGGTTGAAGGTAATGGCCATCTCTGACCAGCGCAGGTACTGGGGTGTCTGCCGTAGAGACCGTGTTCATGTCGCGCGCTGTTAGCTTCTATTTGCGCTTGGACTCGTACGCAGACAGCCCTCCAAAGATATGGTTGAGCTCGGCCTGAGGATCTTGGAAATCGTCAGCCGGACCCTGATTTGGCTTGTCTTTGTCCTTATCGGCGCCAGATGATGAATCCTGCTCGGAGGCAAACTTCTTAAGCATGTAGCAATCTTTGGCCGCGTGCTTGCCCTTGGGGTGGAAGGGGCATGGCCCACTCATGACCTTCTCATAGTCGTTATTCCGTTGGGGCCGCGACCGAGTGCGCTCCATGTTGGCCACCTCGTTGTCCGACTTCCGCTTGCGGCTGCCGGACTTGTTTTGAGACGGCTCGTTGTCGGCTTTCGCCTTCTGGTCTTTCTGTCGGGACTCCTTCTCGTCGAGGGCCTCTGCGACCGCTTCAGCCGAGTCGGCGTATTTGTTGGCCATATCGAAAAGAGCTTGGACAGAGGGTGGTGGCTTCTGAGTGAACTTCGCTATAAACGGGGCGTCTTTTACTCCCTTGCGGAAGGCGGCGATGACGGCCTCATCTCTGATCATTCGGATCTTGTTGCGCTTCTCGAGAACCTCTTGATAAAATCTCGTAGAGACTCGTTCTTCTTTTGGTGCAGCTGATAAAGATCGTGCTCTAAAGACGGCCTCTTGTAGGTCCCCTGAAAGTTGGCGATGAACCGCTCCCTGAGTTCTCCCCAGGAACCGATCGACCGTCTCGGGAGCCCTGTTAACCATGTCCTCGCCGAGTCAGCTAGCACGACTGGGAGGTAGTTAGCCATGGCTTTGTTGTCGCCCCCAGCAGCTCAGACTGCTAGGGTATATTTTGTGAGCCAGGACTCGGGATTTGTTTTGCTGTCGTACTTTTCAATTCCTATGGGCTTAAAGCCAGCTGGCCAGTGGACGTCCTGTAGCTCCCGAGTGAAAGTTGGGATGCCTTCATCTTCGTGTGGGCTCGGGCTTCGACCACGGCGGTTAAACCACTCGTGATGGAGACCAAAGCGCTCATTTTCATCTTCCAGTCGGCAGCGCTCGTCTTCGTGTTGTTCGTGGTGCCGGGCGTTGATAGTGTGGTGAAGGTCGTGTTGTAGGCGCTCTCAGAGGTCTTGATTAGGTCGGCGATCGTACTGATGATGCCACCGGTTGTCATTGCCGAGTGACATTTGCCTCGACTCCTCGCATGGCCGACTTGAGCCGGCCGCCCGATGCCATGCAGACGTGGATGAGCCCGCTGTTGGAGATCCCGACCGGTTAGTCGGTACTAGGGTGTCACCCGACTACTGTTGTTGTTGCTGGCAGGCAGCAGCCGTGATCATCGCCTTGATCTTGGTGATAGTTGGGGTGGCCTAGTGATCAGGCCTAAGCTGGAGCGTATCCAGCAAGGTTGCGGTGGCCACAACATTCTATTGTGGCGTGATGAAGACGTCGTGATCGCCGACTTTAGTCTGGAGGATCTGCTGCTGAGCTGCTCGCCCAGCCTTGCGTAGCCTGTCATTGCGAGCCTCGTGGTCAGCCTCCACCTGTTGTCGCAGTCGGCACGCCTCCTCCTGCTGCTCCTCTTGTCGTCGGCGCACCTCGAATGGTGGTGTTGAAGCCATAAAGATCTCGTGGGGGAGGAAGAAACTTGCTAGACTGGAGTCCGAACTTGCGTTCGAACCGTTATCCGACTTGGAGTCGGACTCCGAGTAGTTTATCGGAGTGAGAACGACCCCAACCTCTCTAGATCCAATCTGAAACGGCGCTTGGCCGTGTCCAAACTGAATCGCAGGAGATCGGGTCTGCTGCGTGGGGTGTAGATCCGTAGCGTCGCCAAATCCATGTAGGAGATTGACGATCTCTCCCCTTCTTGGCCCGACCCGAGCTGGCTCAAGGCCTAGCGCAAGTCGGACGCCGAAGGAGAGAGTTGTCCCGATGCTCGGCGAAGTAAAGGACTGCCACAGTAGATCATTGAAGGAGATGGCGGCGTCCTGTGGGCCGACTAGCGCAATGTCGGCTGGTTCCTTGACCGGCTGGATTGGATCTGCTTCGGCCAAGGTAAGGTTGCCGATCTGGTCGGCGATAAAATCGAGGCTTCCCAAAGAGATTATGTCTCCAGGAGAGAACTTGTCGCCGTCGATCTTGGTTGCTGGATCCATCGAGCTTGTAGATGTGAAACTCGCCGGAGCCCCTACCTGGCGCTCCAACTGTCGATGTTTTACACCGGCAATAAAACTATAGGGCTACTTGGCAAGGGGAAACTCGGTGGATTGCAGAGGAACACAAGGAAGATTTGATACTGGTTCAGGCTCTTGATGTAAGGTAATACCCTATGTCTAGTTGTGTTGGTATTCCCCTGGGGTTTTTGTCGATTAGTGATCTGATGATCTGCTCGCCCCTTGAGAGGCACCCTGCCTCCCCTTATATACTGGGGGGCAGGGGTACATGATAAGGATCCCAGCCGGATACGGCCAAGGGATTTCCTTCTTAGAGATAGAAACTTATCCGACTAAGGCTGCTATTCCTTATCGTACAAGGTAAAGCCTGCCGGGTGCTATCTTATCTCTAATTACATGATTCGACCCATCCTCTATCCGAGTGGCCCATATGCTGGTGATGAGGTACCCAGGGCCCATGGCCTCCACACCATTGGCGTGTTCAACCTACCCATTGCTCCACGGGTGTGCCACAGACGCATAGTAGATCTTGATGCCAAAGTCGTCATAGAAATCATGAAACACGCCGCCCGTGAACTGAGTACCGTTGTCCGTGATGATGCGGTTAGGGACACCGAATCGTTATAATATACTCATGATGAAGTCCTTTGCTCATGCCGCTGTTATGGTAGCAACGGGTTTTGCCTCGATCCACTTCGTGAATTTATCCACTGCGACAAACAAGTGTGTGAACCCTCCTGGCGCTTTCTTGAAAGGCCCAACCATGTCGAGTCCCCCATACTGCAAAGGGCCAAGAGAGTGGGATTGTTTGGAGTTCTTGGGCTGGGAGATTTGTTTGCTTTGCGTAGAACTGGCAGCCCTCGCATGTGCGAACAATGGCTTTAGCGTCTGTTACTACTGTTGGCCAGAAAAATCCTTGCCAGTAAGCTTTTCCGACTAACGTCCTAGATGCGGCATGGTTGCCACATATGCTCGAGTGGATCGATTGCAGAATCTGCTTGCCCGCCTCGGTGGTGACGTAGTGCATGAGGACACCGGATGCACTTCTTTGGTACAGGTCTTTTCCGATGACTAGGAAACTCTTGCTTCAACGTTTGATCTGTTCGGCTTGACTGCGATCTTTTGGGAGTTCATCATCCAGGAGGAATTTGAGAACAGGAGTCCGCCAGTCTTGACATATGTTTAGTACTTCGTCTATTGCCGGGGTAGGTTCGCCTCCCGACTGTTCTGGTACTAGTTTCTTCTTGACTGATGGCTCCATAAGTTGCTCGACAAAGATCCCTATCGGGACCGCTTCTCGCTTAGATCCCATGTTGGCCAGTTCGTCTCTAGCATCGTTGTATTGTCGTAGGACAAGTGTTATCTCTAGCCCGTCAAACTTGTTTTCTAGCTTCCGGACCTCCTGACAGTATGCCGCTATTGTGTCGTCAAGGTATGTCCTATCTTTCATGCCTTGGTTGACCACGAGTTGAGAATGTCCTCGCACAACCAGTCGGCAGATGCCGAGTGATATAGCAATGCAGAGCCCGTGGATAAGTGCCTCGTACTTGGCGACGTTGTGGGAAGCCAGGAAGTGGATTTGGAGAACGTACTTGAGTTTTTCGCCGGTAGGGGATGTCAATACGATGCCAGCCCTAGTGCTGCCGATCCATAGAGAACCGTCGAAGTACATCGTCCAGTACTCTAGCTTCGCTGTTGATGTAGGCATTTGAACTTCTGTCCACTCGGCCACGAAGTCGGCTAGAGCTTGTGATTTGATAACTATCCATGGCTGAAAGGTGATGTCAAACGCCATTAACTCGAGTGCCCATTTAGCGATTCGGCCGGTGGCCTCACGATTATGTAGGACGTCCCCGAGTGGATACGATGTGACCACCGTGACTTGATGTGCTTGGAAATAATGCACCAGCTTCCGGACAATGATGACTAGGCCGTACAGCAACTTCTAGACCTACGGATATCTCATCTTCGAGTCAGCAAGGACCTCGCTAACAAAGTAGACTGGCCGTTGAATCTTCTGTATATGACCCTGTTCGGATCGCTCGACCACTAGCACCGTGCTGACTACCTGAGTAGTTGCCGCTAGATACGTCATTAATGGTTCTTGGGGCATTGGTGACGCCAACACGGGTGGTGATGTGAGAAATTTTTTGAAGTCTTCGAAGGCTTGCTGGGCTTCGAGAGTCCATTGGAAATTGTCTGCTTTCTTCAATAGCTTGAAAAAAGGCATGCCCCGTTCGCCTAGTCGGGAAATAAACCAGCTGAGTGCCGCCATGCAGCCTGTCAGCTTCTGGACGTCCTTCTGGTTAGTCGGGGGTGCCATGTTCATGATTGCGTTAACTTTTTCCGGGTTGGCTTGGATGCCGTGGTGCGAGATGATGAAGCCGAGTAGCTTGCCGGATGGCACACCGAAGGCGCACTTTTCCAGAATCAACTTCATCTTGAATCTTCGAAGATTTTGGAAGGTTTCATTGACCTAGGCTTCCATGTTGCACCCGATCTGAGTGTGCAGACAGCACTGAATTGTGCATTGATACGTTGTTCCAGCGTTTTTCAAACCGAACGGCATAGTGATGTAGCAGTACGCTCCAAACGGCGTGATGAAAGATGTCTTTAAACAGTCCACCTCCTTCAGGCTAATTTGGTGGTATCCCGAGTAACAGTCGAGAAAGCTGAGAAGTTCGCACCCTGCAGTCGAATCTACCACCTGATCTATTCTTGGTAGATCAAATGGATCCTTGGGGCATGCCTTGTTGAGATCGGTGTAGTCGACGCACATGCGCCATACCGTTTTTCTTCCGGACCAGAACTGGGTTTGCCAGCCAATCCGGGTGATAGACCTCTTTGATGAACCCGGCTGCGAGAAGCTTGGTTATCTCCTCCCGAGTAGCATCTTTCTGGTCCTGAGCGAAGCGCCGCAGCCGTTGCTTGACTGGCTTGGCGTCTGTCTTCACGTTGAGGGCATGCTCGATCACCTCCCTTGGTATGCCCGGCATGTCGGATGGTTTCCACGCAAAGATATCCTTGTTGGCTTGGAGGAAGGTGACGAGCGCGTCTTCCTATTTGGGGTCGAGTCCAGTCCCGACTAGAGCAGTCTTGGAGGGGTCGGAAGGGTCTAGGGGGATCTTCTTTGTGTCAGAGTCCGTTGAAATTCTTGACTTCGCTGCTTTTTTCGCTGGAACTTGGTTATCCTCGACTTCAGTTGTGACGGCTTGCTGAATGTTATTGCGTCCGACTGCTGCCTCTTGTGATTGAACTAGTTCACAGCTCTCCTTGTCGCAAGTGAAGGCTTGCTTCACATCGCTACGGAGTGAGAGGACTCCTGCTAGCCCTAGCATCTTGAGCACCATGTAGGTATAGTACGGTATCGCCATGAATTTGGCGAGTGCCGGTCGTCTGAGTATTTTGTGGTACGCAGTCTCGAAGTCGGTGACCTTGAAGTAGATTTTTTTAGTGCGGAAGTTATCCCGCGTGCCGAAGGTGACCGGCAAGGTTATCTGCCCGAGTGGTGTTGAAGACAGGCCGGGAATTATCCTCTGGAAGGGCGCCGTACTCGACCGTAGATCTGAATGAGGAATCTTCATCTCATCCAGGGTCTTGGCGAAGAGGATGTTGAGCGTGCTACCTCCGTCTATGAGAACCTTCTTCAACTTGATGTTCTTGATGACTGGGTCCAGGACGAGTGGGTAGCGTCCCAAGTGTGAAACCTGATCTGGATGATCTGCGCAGGTGAAAGTGATGGACATCTCTGACCAGCACAAATATTGGGGGGCGTCTGCTATAGAGATTGCGTTGATGTCGTGTGCTGTTAGCTTCTGCTTCCGTTTGGACTCATACGCTGACGGCCCTCCGAAGATGTGGTTGAGCTCGGCCTGGGGATCTTGAAAATCATCGGCCGGGTCCTGGTCAGGCTTGTCTTTGCCCTTGTCGGTGTCAGATGATGAAGCCTGCTTGGAGGCAAACTTCTTGAGCATGAAGCAGTCTTTGGCCGCATGCTTGCCTTTGGGGTGGAAGGGGCATGGCCCGTTCATGACTTTCTAGAAGTCATTATTCCTTGGGGGCCATGACTGAGTGTGCTCCATGTTGGCCACCTCGTTGTCCGACTTCCGCTTGCGGTTGCCAGACTTGTTCTGCGATGGCTCGTTGTCAGTTTTTGCCTTTTGGTCTTTTTACTGGGGCTCTTTCATCTTGTCGAGGGCCTCTGCGACTGCCTCGGCCGAGTCGGCGTATTTGTTTGCCATATCGAAGAGAGCCCTGATAGTGGCTAGAGGCTTCCGAGTGAATTTCGCGATGAACGAGGCGTCCTTTACTCCCTTGCGGAAGGCGGCGATAACGACCTCGTCCTTGATCATTGGGATTTGGTTGTGCTTCTCGGAGAACCTCTTGATGAATTCGCGCAGAGACTCATTCTTCCTCTGGTGCAGTTGATATAAATCATGCTCGGAAGACAGCCTCTCGTAGGTCCCCTGGAAATTAGCGATGAACCGGCCCTGAGTTCTCCCCAGGAACCGATCGACCGCCTCGGGAGCCCGGTTAGCCATGTCCTCGTGAAGTCGGCCAGGGCGACCAGGAGGTAGTTAACCATGGCTTTGTGGTCACCTCCGGCAGCTCGAATTGCCAGGGTGTATACGGTGAGCCAGGATTCGGGGTTGGGTTTGCCATCATATTTCTCGATCCCCGTAGGCTTGAAGCCCGACGGCCAATCGACGTCCTGTAGCTCGTAGGTGAAAGCTGGAACGCCTTCATCTTCGTAAGGGCTCCGGCTCCGACCGTGGCGGTTAAACTGCTCGTGGTGAAGACCGAAACGCTCGTACTCGTCCTCCAGTCGGCGGTGCTCGTTCTCTTCGCGTTCGCGGCGCCGAGCGTTGATGTTGTGGCGGAGGTCACGTTGTAGACAGACTTAGAGGTCTTGGTTGAACTGGCGGTCGTTTTGGTGATGCTGCCGATCATTGTTATTGGTGTTGCCGAGTGATGTTGGCCGCAACTCCTCGTGTGGCTGACTTGAACTAGCCGCTCGGCATCGTGATGATGTAGATGAGCCTGCTACCGGAGAACCCGACCAGTTGGTCGGTACAAGTGTGTCGCCCGACTGCTGGTGCTGCTGACAGGCAGCAGCTTTAATCATCACCTTGATCCTGGCGATAGTCGGGGTGGCATGGTGATCAGGCCTGAGCTGCAGCGTGTCTAGTAGGGTTGCGCCGGCCATGATGTTCTGTTGTGGCGTGACGAAGACGTCATGGTCGTCGACTTTGGTCAGGAGGATCTGTTGCTGAGTGGTTCACCTAGCCTTCCGTAGCTCGTCGTTGTGAGCCTCATGGTCGGCTTCCTCCTGTTGCCGTAGTCGGCGTGCCTCCTCTTGCTACTCCTCTTCTAGTCGGCGTACCTCTAGTGGAGGGGTTGAAGCCATGAAGACCTCGCGGGGTAGAAGGAAACTCGCCAGACTGAAGTCCGAACTGGTGTTCGAACCGTTGTCCGACCTGGAGTCGGAGTCCGAGTAGTTCATCAGAGTAAGAACGACTCCGACCTCCCTAGATCCAATCTGAAACGGCCCTGGGCCATGTCCAAACTGAATTGCAAGGGATCGGGTCTACCGCTTAAGATGTAGATATGCGGCGTTGCTGAGCTTGTGCGGGAGATTGACGATCTCTCCCCTTCCTAGCCCAACCCGGGTTGGCTCAAGGCCTAGCGCCAGTCGGACGCCGAAGGAGAGAGTAGTCCCAATGCTTAACAAAGTAGAAGCTTGCTGCAGTAGATTGGTGATGGTGACTGCGAGTCTTGTGGGCCGACTGGTGCAGAGTCGGCTGGTTTCTCGGCTGGTTGAATTGGGTCTGGGTCAGCCAACGCGAGGTTGCTGAACCTGTTGGCGACGAAGTCGAGGCTTCCAAACGAAATTGTGTCCACGGGGGAGAATTTGTCGCCGTCGACTCCTGTTGTTGGATCCATCGATGTTGTTGATGTAGATCTCACCGAAGACCCCTACTTGGCGTGCCAACTGTCGATGTTTTACACCGGCAATATGAATATGGGGCTACTCGGCGGATGGAAACTCGGTGGATTGCAAAGGAACACAGGGAGATTTTATACTGGTTCAGGCCCTCGATGTGAGATAATACCCTACGTCCAGTTGTGGTAGTATTCCTTTGAGGATTTGTGTCGATCAATGATCTTCTCGCCCTCAGGGGGCACCCTGCCTCCCCTTATATACCGGGGGACCGGGGTACAAGATAGGAATCCCAGCCGGATATGGCCAAGGGATTACCTCTTAGAGATACAACTTACCCGACTAGGACTGTATATTCCTTATTATACAAGGCAAAGTCTGTCGGGTGCAACTATATCTCTAATTACAAGTCTCGGCACATCCTCTATCCGAGTGGCCCATACGCTTGTGATGAGGTACCCGGGGCCCATGGCCTCCACAACCGGATTATGGCCAAGGGATCCCGACTAGGACTGTATATTCCTTATAGTACAAGGCAAAGTCTACCGGGTTCTATGGAGGCCATAGGCCCCGGGTACCTCATCACAAGCATATGGGCCACTCGGATAGAGGATGGGCCGAGTCTTGTAGTTAGAGATATAGTAGCACCCGGTAGATTTTGCCTTGTACAAAAAGGAATATACAATCTTAGCCGGGTAAGATGTATCTCTAAGAAGGAAATCCCTTGGCCGTATCCGGCTGGGATTCCTATCTTGTACCCCTGCCCCCCAGTATATAAGGGTAGGCAGGGCGCCCCTTGAGGGCAGAGAAGAACACACAAGATCATTGATCCACATACATCCTCAAAGGAATACCATCACAATTGGACGTAGGGTATTACCTCTCATCGAGGGCCTGAACCAATATAAAATTTCCTTGTGTTCCTTTGCAGTCCATCGGATTTCCCCTTGCCGAGTAGCCCCATAATCATATTGCCGGTGTAAAACATCGACAGTTGGCGTGCCAGGTAGGGGCTTCAGCGAGATCTACACCAGCAATCTCGATGGATTCCACTTCTGGAGTCGATGGCAGCAAATTCTTCCTTGGAGACACAATATCCTTCGGAAGCCTCGACTTCATCATCGACCAGATCAGCAACCTCACCTTGGCCGAAGCAGATCCAATCCAACTGGCTGAGGAACCAGCCGACGTTGTGCCAGTCGGCCCACAGGACGCTGCAATCTCCTTTATCGATCTACTGCAGCAATCCTTCACTTCGCCGAGCATTGGATCAACTCTCTCCTTCGGTGTCCGACTCGCGCTAGGCCTTGAGCCAGCCTGGGTCAGGCTAGGAGGGGGAGAGATCGCCAATCTCCCACACGGACTCGGCAATGCCACGGATCTACATCTCACGCGGCAGACCCGATCTCCCACGGTTCAGTTTGGACAAGGCTCAAAGCTGTTTCAGATTGGATCTAGGGAGGTAGGAGTCGTTCTTACTCCGATAAACTACTCGGATTCCGACTCCAAGTCGGACAATGGTTCGAACACTAGTTCGGACTCTAGTCTGGCGAGTTTTCTCCTCTCCCGCGAGATCTTCATGGCTTCAACACCACCACTCGAGATGGGCCGAATACAAGAGGAGCAACAGGAGGAGGTGCGCCGACTGCGACAACAAGGGGAGGCTGACCACGAGGCTCGCAACAACGGGCTACGCAAGGCTGGGCGAGCCGCTCAGCAGCAAATTCTCCAGACTAAAGTCAGCGACCATGATGTCTTCGTCACGCCACAACAGAACATCGTGGCCGCTGCAACTCTGCTGGACACGCTCCAACTTCGGCCTGATCATCAGGCCACCCCGACTATCGCCAAGATGAAACCGATGATTACAGTTGCTGCCTGTCAGCAACAACAATAGCAGTCGGGTGACACCCTTGTACCGATCAGCAGGTCGAGATCTCCAGCGTCGGGTTCATCTACATCAGCACGGCACCGGGCGGCCAGCTCAAGTCGGCCACACGAGGAATCGTGGCAAATGTCACTCGGCAACACCAACAACGACAACCGGCGGCGTCACCAATATGATCGTCGGCCCAACCAAGATCTCTGAGTACGCCTACAACACGACCTCCGCCACACCATCAATGCCTGGCGCCACGAACGAGAAGAGGACGAGCGCTGCTGACTGGAGGATGAAAACGAGTGTTTCAGTCTCTACCACGAGCGGATCAACCGCCGTAATCGGAGCCGGAGCCCTCACGAAGACGAAGGCGTTCCAGCTTTCACTCACGAGCTCCAGGACGTCGACTGGCCGTCGGGCTTCAAGCCTACGGGGATCGAAAAATACGACGGCAAAACCAACCCCGAGTCCTGGTTCACCGTATACACCCTAGCAATACGAGCTGCCGGGAGTGACCACAAAGCCATGGCTAACTACCTCCCAGTGGCATTGCCCGACTCAGCGAGGACATGGCTAACAGGGCTCCCGAGGTGATCGATCAGTTCCTGGGGAGAACTCAGGGAGCGGTTCATCGCCAACTTTCAGGGAACCTACAAGAGGCCGTCTTTTGAGCATGATTTATATCAACTACACCAGAAGAAGAACGAGTCTTTACGCGATTTTATCAAGAGATTCTCCGAGAAGCACAACAAGATCCCAATGATTAGAGACGAGGCCATCATCGCCGCCTTCCGCAAGGGAGTAAAGGACGCCCCCGTTCATCGCGAAGTTCACTCGGAAACCACCATCTTCTGTCCGAGCTCTCTTCGACATGGCAAACAAATACACCGACTCGGCTGAAGCGGTCGCAGAGGCCCTCGACGAGAAGGAGTCCCGACAGAAAGAACAAAAGGCGAAAGCTGACGAGCCATCTCAAAACAAGACTGGCGGCCGCAAGCGGAAGTCGGATAACGAGGTGGCCAACATGGAACGAACTCGGTCGCGGCCCCAACGCAACAACGACTACCAGAAAGTCATAAATGGGCCTTGCCCCTTCCCCCCCAAGGGCAAGCACGCGGCCAAAGACTGCTTCATGCTTAAGAAGTTTGCTTCTGAGCAGACTTCATCATCTGGCGCTGACAAGGACAAAGACAAGCCAGATCAGGGCCCGGCTGACAATTTTCAAGATCCCCAAGCCGAGCTTAACCACATCTTCGGAGGGCCATCTGCCTACGAGTCCAAGCGGAAGCAGAAGCTTACAACACGCGACATGTAATGCCCTGAAAATTGTCTTAATTAAAAATTATTGTGGATAAATGGAAATACAATAATACACTAGAAAATTTTTGTTTGAGAAAAGAGTTTGAATAAAAATTTGAAATTTCCAATATTAAAAATCCCGAGTTTAAATCTTTAAATAAATACTTGGATGCTTTTATATTCCAGGGGTTTTGTCAGAGTATTTTAAGCGTTTGAGTATTTATAATAATAAATTCTTTGTGTTTCATGGGGGAATTTACCTCCAACTTGTCACGCCCAAAAATTCACCAGAATTTCCAAAGCTAATTTGTGCAATAAATCCTCGTCCAGGAATTAGTTGAGGTACACAAATCGACAATTTGATAAACATAACCAAAACGAAATAACGATAAATACTTACAACAGAGGCACTTAGTCCTCACACTGAAGAAAACAACAGTGGAATGGCAACTAGCGTAGCTTCAGCACCAAGCCATAGGCAGCTCAACTAGGGTATAAGCCAAACACCAAACTTTTTCTCCTCGCTCAGCTTTACTCTAAAGATTGCAATAATGCAAGACTGAGTACCACCCACTGTACTCAACAAGCCACACTAAGGAAATGCAATGTAATGCAACAGGATACCAAAGGAAAGGCATAGTATGGCTCATTTGCATAAACAGCATTTAAAACATTTGCATTTAAAATCATTGAAAACCATATAGTTTAATTAATAATCAACATTAAATCCATCTCTGAACAACTCTCCAACGCAGTTCAGGCCCAAACCATAACTCTCCAAACAGGAGCCATCAAATTCCATCATTTATCATCATTATTAAATAGTTTGGGACTAATCACAGAAAACATTGTTAGGCCCGCTCATTAACCGCAAGCATGGCTATTCGAATAGTTTTACTCTGGCCAGAGATATACCAATTTACCCACAAGACACAACTCCACAACACATCACTGTGCCCCTTAATACCACCACGGTATCTCGGAAAGAAATTGTGATAGGTTCCTCCATGTAATCCGCACAACAAGGGAACCACCCACTGGACCACCAGTCTCCGGTAGGATTGATCAGATACCTAGATAGGGAGACGGCCCAACGCCCAAGACATGGACTTATTGACGTAGCCATGGTGGTCTTATTGACACAGCCACAACACACCATGGTGGACCCCGGTTGAACGTACTACACTTTGGTTCCCACCATTACCCATTCTAACTTGTGGTTAGCACCAGTGTTGCTTCGTAACAAGTAGTCCACGAACCGGTCCTTAATTGTCATGAGCACCACTAGCAACAATCACAATCCTAGTACTCACAACCCACCATCAATCAAGTTTTAGTTGACATAGTTAATTAATCAACCACGACTCACTGTCGTGAAAATATAGCCATTTAACATTAAAGGGTCATTGATGTTTGAATTGTTTCCCCACATAAAATGTCGCTATAGTTTCTAGGCATGGCTAAGCAAAATCTTAAATAATCTAGCCAGATAAATAATTAAACATCCAGCTAGTCAATATTATTACCTGGGGTATCAAGGTAAAGAAATCAATATCGACATGGCCATAATAATCAAGGATCATAGGATAATAAATAAATACCCATATAATGACATTCAAAAGCGTTGCATGCAATAATATTAAAACAAAATAGATTTCGCAGATGGGATCAACATGCTCAAGGAGATTGTCATGTGACTTGCCTTGCAAACGAAAACGTCTTCAATTGCTTTTCCGAACTCTTCCGCAGACTCCGCGATCTTCTGAAACGGCAATATACGTAACTACACGTAAAATGATGAAAACCCTAAGAAATTCCAAATAAACAGTACATAAAAATACATAAACAAGTAAATTATGATTTTAGATGAATTTAGGAAGAAGAACGGGTCGATTCAGAATTCAGACAGAAAAGATATGGCTTTTGGAAATTGATTTCGGAATAAATCGGAAAAGAATTGGAAAGGAATATTTTCTAGAATATTCCCTTAGAAAATGATTAATAAAAGAATTATTTTGAATGGATCAATGAGTGGGGCTCACTGTCATAGACTGGGTTCAGGATGGACTAAGTTCACGGGGTCGAAGGGCAAATGGTTGTGGTGAAGTGATGGCTTGCCGACACATGGCGATGAGATGGCTGTTAAGGCTGAGGTGGCATCTGAATTGAGTTATTGGAATCCGACAGTTTGGATTTGATCGGGATAGATCGGATAGCTGAGATTTGGATCGGGGCTTCTACGAAGATCGAATGGCTATGATTGATTAAAAGGGTTGGACGACCAAGGTGGCTTGGATCGACTTTGGATTATCGGACGATTAGAATTTATTGGGGCACTGTGCCTCGGGTCCCCTAGTCATGTACTGAGAAAAACACCCGAGCCCACATGTCACAAAGGAGAATACTGCTGATCAGACCCACTGGTCGGTGGCCCATGGGGAAAGATAGGCTCGTCTGAGAGGATGTCCGACGATGTGACGACGGCGTCCCGTGGCACACAGAGGCGACGAGGCCGACGGACTGGGGACGACACGGCCAAGACGAGCCGGAGGGACACGGCGATGGCGACGGACTTCGGGCTCACCGGCGGCACTAAATCACATAGCCGACGATGACGGCTCGTCGGCTGGGACGACGGCGCCACTATGACAACAGATGGGATCGAGCAGAACGGCGACGGCGCAGTGAAGATGACGACGACGGTGGCGACAGACGGCGGCGACAAAAACGACAGTGCGCCAGTGGCTTCTCACCTGTGAGCGAAGAGGCAACGGCTTGCAGGAGCAACGGCGACGGCGCTCTCGGGATGCAGCAGAGGAGTGGTGGCTCACGGGATGGGGTGGCAGGAGGGGATATATGGGGCTCGGGCTAGGGCGCAGGCGGGGTGGCGGCGGCAACCGAGGAACGCGGCGGCAGGCACGCGGCAGGTGCGGGCGTCGCGGCGCATGTTGGGCTAGCGGTGCGGGCCAAAAGGGCCGGCGGTGGAGGCCGAGAAGGAGGCGCGGCAGCCTGGGAGTGCTCGAGCCGAGGTGAGGCGCGGCGCCGGGGCTAGGTGGAGCGGCGGCAGGCCGGGCCTGGTTCGGCCTCCAGGTCGGGAGAAGAGAGGAGAGAGGAGACCGAAGGAGAGAAGAAAGAAGAAAGATGGTGAACGGGAGAGAGAGAGAGAGGGAGAAAAGGAAAATAAAAGAAAAGATGGGGAAAAAAGAAAGGAAAAGAGAGGGGTTTTGGAAAAACTCAAAATTTGGAAAATTGGAATTTATAAATTTGAGGAATATTTCTGAATCGAAAATTGTAGAAATATTCAGAGGTCAGAATATTCTGATAATCAGAATCTATATATATATATATATATATATATATATATGGGATTCGGAAGAAGGGACGATTTGTGAAAACCAGGATATGGAAATATCGGGAATACTTTTATGGAGATTGGAATTGTGGGAATTCTCGGAGCTTTGGAGTATTTCAATTATTGGGATATTTTAGAAATTGGAAACTCAGGGATATTTTGCAAAATCAGGATTTGGGGAAAGCTTCGGATTACTAAGATAATTAGAATATCAAGTCAAAGGAATTTTGGGGTGAAATGAATATTCGGAATATTGAGGATTTGGATTTTATTCGATAAAATCAAAGGGGAAAAATAATGAATATTTGATAAAAGGGAAATGAATAAATCCGAGTCTGCCGGATTTGGAACTTTGGGGATTTTTCTAGTGTCAGACTTTTCAGGAACTTAGGGGTTTGGAGACAAAGAAAGGTGGAGAGGAATTGGACCGAAAACGACCCGAATAGGGGAAAAGAAAAGTAATTTATTTATATTTATTTAATTACTTTAGTGATCTTTATAGCATTAAAATTAATTCTGTAGCTCTGAAAAATCCAAAAAAATTTCAGAGAGTTTATTAAATCGTGGGGAATTTACCAGAAGTAAATGCCACCATGAAACACAAAGAATTTATTATTATAAATACTCAAACGCTTAAAATACTCCGACAAAAACCCTGGAATATAAAAGCATCCAAGTATTTATTTAAAGATTTAAACTCGGGATTTTTAATATTGGAAATTTCAAAATTTTATTCAAACTCTTTTCTCAAACAAAAATTTTCTAGTGTATTCTTGTATTTCCATTTATCCACAATAATTTTTAATTAAGACGATTTTCAGGGCATTACACGACATCAACTCAATTTCAATAGCAGACATTCCCCAATACTTGTGCTGGTCAAAGACGTCAATAACATTCACCCACGCAGATCACCTAGATCGGGTCTCACACCTAGGGCGCTACCCACTTGTCCTGGACCCGGTCGTGAAGAACATCAAGTTGAAGAAGGTTCTCATAGACGGAGGCAGCGCGCTCAATATCCTCTTCGCCAAGACCCTGGACGAGATGAAGATTCCTCGTTCAGATCTGCGGCCGAGTACAGCGCCCTTCCATGGGATAATCCCCGGCCTGTCTTCAACACCACTCGGGCAGATTACTTTGCTAGTCACCTTCAGCACGCGGGATAACTTCCATACTGAAAACATCTGCTTCGAGGTCGCCGACTTCGAGACCGCGTACCACGCGATACTCGGACAACCAGCACTCGCCAGATTCATGGCGGTACCGCACTATACATATATGGTGCTTAAGATGCCAGGGCCAGCAGGAGTCCTCTCCCTCCGCAATGGCGTCAAGCAAGCCTTCACCTGCGACAAGGAGAGTTGTGAATTGGCTCAATCACAAGAGGCGGCAGTCGGGCGCAGTAGCATTCACAAGCCGTCACAACCGAAGTCGAGGAAGACCCAGTTCTGGCCAAAAAAGCAGCGAAGTTGGGAATTTCAGCAGACTCCGACACGAAGAAGATCCCCCTGGACCCTTCCGACCCCTCCAAGACTGCTCTAGTCGGGACCGGACTCAACCCCAAATAGTAAGACGCGCTCGTCACCCTCCTCCAAGCCAACAAGGATATCTTCACGCGGAAACCGTCCGACATGCCGGGCGTACCAAGGGAGGTGATCGAGCACGCCTTCAACGTAAAGACAGACACCAAGCCAGTCAAACAACAGCTGCGGCGCTTTGCTCAAGATCGTAAAGATGCTATTCAGGAGGAGATAACCAAGCTTCTCGTAGCCGGGTTCATCAAAGAGGTCTATCACCCGGATTGGCTGGCAAACCCAGTTCTGGTCCGGAAAAAAAACGGTAAATGGCGCATGTGCGTCGACTACACCAATCTCAACAAGGCGTGCCCCAAAGACCCATTCGGTTTACCAAGAATAGACCAGGTAGTGGACTCAACTGCAGGGTGCGACCTTCTCAGTTTTCTCGACTGCTACTCGGGATACCACCAAATCAGCCTGAAGGAGGAGGACTGTCTCAAGACGTCTTTTATCACACCATTTGGAGTGTACTGCTACATCACTATGCCGTTCGGTTTGAAAAATGCTGGAGCAACGTATCAACGGGCGATTCATCGGTGTCTACACACTCAGATCGGGCGCAACGTGGAGGCCTACATCAACGACGTGGTGATCAAGACCAAGTCCAAAGAAGACCTCATCGCTGACCTGGAAGAAACCTTCCGTAATCTTCGAAGATTCAAGATCAAGTTGAACCCGGAAAAGTGCACCTTTGGTGTGCCATCCGGCAAGCTACTCGGCTTCATCATCTCGCATCGCGGCATCGAGGCCAACCAGGAAAAAGTCAATGCAATAATGAACATGGCCCCCCCCCCGACCAACCAGAAGGACATCCAGAAGCTGACAGGCTGCATGGCGGCACTCAGCCGATTTATTTCTCGACTGGGCGAACGGGGTATGTCCTTTTTCAAGTTATTGAAGAAAGCGGGCAATTTCCAGTGGACTCCCGAAGCCCAGCAAGCCTTTGAAGACTTCAAGCAATTTCTCACATCACCCCCCATGTTGGCGTCACCCATGCCCCAAGAACCGCTAATGTTATATCTGGCGGCAACTACTCAGGTAGTCAGCACGGTGCTGGTGGTCGAGCGATCCGAACAGGGTCACATCCAGAAAATTCAATGGCCAGTTTACTTTGTCAGCGAGGTGCTTTCCGACTCGAAGACGAGATATCCGCAGGTCCAGAAGCTGCTCTTTGGCCTACTTATCACTGTCCGGAAGCTGGTGCACTACTTCCAAGCACATCAAGTCACGGTGGTCACATCATTTCCACTCGGGGACATCCTGCATAACCGCGAGGCCACCGGCCGAATCGCTAAATGGGCGCTCAAGTTGATGGCGTTCGACATCACCTTTCAGCCGCAGACAACAATTAAATCACAAGCTCTAGCTGACTTCGTGGCCGAGTGGACAGAAGTTCACATGCCCGCATCAACAGCGAAGCTAGAATACTGGACAATGTACTTCGACGGTTCTCTACGGATTGGCGGCGCTGGCGCTGGAGTCATACTGACATCCCCCACCAGCGAAAAACTGAAGTACGTCCTACAAATCCACTTCCTGGCTTCCCACAACGTCGCTGAGTACGAGGCACTCATCCATGGGCTCCGCATCGCCATATCACTCGGCATCCATCAACTGGTTGTGCGAGGAGACTCCCAACTTGTGGTAAACCAAGTCATAAAGGATTGGACATGCCTCGACGACACCATGGTGGCATACTGTCAGGAGGTCTGCAAGATGGAAAACAAGTTCGATGGGCTGGAGATAACACATGTCCTACGACAATACAATGACACCACAGATGAGCTGGCAAACATGGGATCCAAGCGAGAGGCGGTCCCGACAGGGATCTTCGTTGAGCAACTCATGGAGCCATCAATCAAGAAGAAACCAACACCGGAGCAGTCGGGAGGCGAACCTACCCCAGCAACAAACGAGGCACTGCACATATGTCAAGATTGGTGGACTCCTGTTCTCAAATTCCTCCTGGATGATGAACTCCCAAAAGATTGCAGTGAAGCTGAACGAATTAAACGTCAAAGCAAGAATTTCTTAGTCATCGGGGAAGACCTGTACCGAAGAAGTGCATTCGGTGTCCTCATGCGCTACGTCACCACCGAGGAAGGCAAGCAGATTCTACTGTCGATCCACTCGGGCGTATGTGGCAACCATGCCGCATCCAGTACGTTAGTCGGAAAGGCTTATCGGTAGGGATGTTTCTAGCCAATAGCAGTCACAGATGCTAAAGACATCGTTCGCACATGTGAGGGTTGCCAGTTCTACGCAAGACAAACCAATCTCCCAGCCCAGGAGCTCCAAACAATCCCAATCTCTTGGCCCTTTGCAGTATGGGGGCTTGACATGGTTGGGCCTTTCAAGAAAGCGCCAGGAGGGTTCACACACTTGTTTGTCGCGGTGGATAAATTCACCAAGTGGATTGAGGCCAAACCCATTGCAACCATAACAGCGGCATGAGCAAAGGACTTCATCATGAGTATACTATACCGATTCAGGGTCCCCAACCGCATCATCACCAACAACGGTACTCAGTTCATGGGCGGCGTGTTTCAAGATTTCTGTGACGACTTCGGCATGAAGATCTGCTATGCGTCCGTGGCACACCCGCGAAGCAATGGGCAGGTCGAATGAGCCAATGGCATGGTCTTACAAGGCATCAAGGCAAGGATATTCGACCGACTACAACCATACGCGGGCCGGTGGGTCCAAGAACTCCCATCTGTTCTCTGGTCTCTCAGAACCACAGTTAGTCAGGCAACAGGGCAATCCCCTTTCTTTCTGGTCTATGGTGCCGAGGCTGTGCTACCAACCGAGTTAGAGTTCGGCTCTCCACGAGTTCGGGCTTACTCAGAAGACATCTCAAATAATACCCGATTGGTCGAATTAGATCAGTTGGAAGAAGCAAGGGATATCGCAACAATCCAGTCGGCAAGGTATCTTTAAGGCCTGCGTCGCTACCCTACCACAATCGCACTGTCCGTGGCCGCGCCTTTTTGGTTGGAGATCTCGTCTTGAGGAAAATACAAACCACCAAAGACAGGCACAAACTATCCCCAATCTGGGAAGGGCTGTTCATTATAGCCGAGGTCACGCGGCCAGGCGCCTACCGACTGAAGACTACAGACGGTGCCCTCTTCAGCAACTCATGGAACATGGAACAACTACGTCCTTTCTATACCTAAGTTTTATACTTTTCCATGTGTACAGTTCCTCTGACTCACTACGCCGTTTGTTTCAACCGAGTAGTGAGTCAGGGGCTGCATGTATCTTATGTGCTTTGTCAATAATATATAAGCCTATTTCACTTAAGTTACGAAGCTTCACTACGACTTTATTATGTTTGACTGAGTATAGCTTTTTGCGGTGAACGATTTTATTAAGTTCCCATAGACTAACTCAGTACAGACCATATAATCGAGTAAAGGTAATGACAACTGAGTAATAGTTTAAAGCTTGGCGTCATTGCACATATATTTACACATGTCTTGACAAAAGAACACAATACACCGACTGCATGATATACTGTCTTTACAGATCCAGATCTCGGGTGATAATTTCTGCAGTTGGCCTCGCTTTGGCTATCAGCTCCAGCACCTCCTCAGGGGTTGTCTCCTAGGCGAACCCCTCCCCGATGGCCTCCACGTCTGCACTTGGGTAGATGGACTTGGTCATAGCCAGGGTTCGGGCCACGCCGGTAATAACATGCTCATCCGAGTACCTCTTCAGGGCACTCGGTGCATCTTCAAGGTGTCCTTCAACTTGGGTGATCGAGCTGCAGCTGGTTCCCACGGGGCGAGGATCTATGATGTCGAGGAGCCCTCTCACGGATCCGAGGAGTGCTTCCCGTGACTCCTTGACGACTCTTATCTCCTCTGCGTAAGCCTGAAATTGAGCTTGGGAATTGGCTCTAGCAGCTACCCGGGTTCACCAACAAGTAAACTTGTTAAGTAAAGCTACAGTGGAGTAATCAATGGATTGGTTAAGATCAGTGTCAAAAGGGAGACTTACTGTCGTAGTCGGCCTCCCACCTGGCTATGGTCCTCTCCAGTTCTACTTTTTCCTTACCGAGCTTGTCGTTGGCCGCTTTCAACTCGGCCCTCTCCTGCTCAAGCTCGGTCTTGGCCTTTGTCAGGTTGGCCTTGTCTTTTTCAAGCTCGGCCCTAGCTTTCTCGGCCTCCTTCAGCTGGATTTCCCTCTCTGCTTGGCCCTTCAACTCGGCTTCGAAGGCTGCATGACAGATTAGTCAAGGACTCGACATTGTGGTCAAGATACAACCGGGCAGTCGGGAACAACACAGCTAGAGAAATATACTATGGATCTGGTCAGAAAGATACATCTTGGAGGCTCACCTCTAATCTTACTGGCTTGGTCCCAATTCTCGGCCCTGAGCTGAGTAACAGAGTCCCTCAGCCAAGACTCCCTCTCCTGGCAGCGCCCTTCTACTTTGGCCTTCAAGGCTCGGAGCTGGTCCAACTCTTGGAGCTAGGGGGCCACCCGGATCAAGACTTTGCTCATCTTCTCCGAGCAATCAACAAGTTTCTACTCGAGGCAAAACAGAGCAAAACAGAGTCAGTCATCAGATAACCCATATGAGCAAGATAACCAAGACTATAATACGACAAAGGTCGTGCCTGGATCCCCTGGGACGTGGCGAGTGTGGCGCGCAGCAAGCTTTCGCGCTCCCTAACCGCCGCAGCCTCGTCATGTCTATAACTCTTCGCGGTTCCGTCGGGCTCCATCCAATGGAACGTCCGTAGGAACTTGCGAGGAGGAGCTTTGAGCCTGGGGAGGACCGGCTTATCCGAAGGAGGAGACAGCGATGACGACGACAATGACCAGGAAGGCGATGGACTCCTGGCCCCCGATTCGGTGGCCTCCAGGGCCTCGGGGGTTGACTCAGGGGCTGCAGCCACGGCGTCAACAACCGGCACTGGCTCAGGTGCTGCCGCAATGGCTTCGACGACAGGCGCTGGCTTAGGAGCTGGGGGACAGCTTTGGCAACCATTCCCTGGTCAACCGGTGTCGGCGGCCCTGCAGTCAGGGCTGTCCCAGTTTCTGCAACTGGGAATGCCGCCGGCTCAGTAGGTGTGCTCGCTGGCGCCGACTTGGCTGGGGTAGGATCAGCAGCGGGAGTGGCCGGCGTGGTCCTCTTGAGGTCAATGTCGACCCGCCTCCTGCACAACGAATCCGACATCAAGACGACACAATCATAAACATGATTCTCAGAAGACCCAGAACGACCTACTTCTTGGAAAACTTGAGCTTCGGACTAGGAGATCCAGAGGATGGCGCTGGAGTGCTGCTGGCTGTCGGGCGAGAGGGCGCAACAGTCGGTGGCAGCACTTTAGTCCTGGTCAGCCCCGTCTGTGGTGTGGTCAGCTGGGATGCTTGGGTACTAGGAGGTGCTGCGGTCGACCTCGTACTCGGCGGCACTTTAGTTAAGCCTGGCGTCGGGGAACTCGGCTGCACGGGTCCCAGTCTGGGACTCAATGGCCTAGGCGCCACGCCGGCAGTGTCCCTTATCTTTAGGCTCCCGGCAGCGGTACTCGACTTCACCACCTTCTCCTTGCCCCGATCTGCAATGGATTTCTTCCCCACTCTCTTGGAGTCGGGCTGGGCAGCAAAAGGACTTCTCGGCCTCTTCTTCAATTTTGTGACCGACAATGGACGGGAGTCGTCATCAAACTCCTTGCACCACTACAAGCAATTCAATAACATACATCACACAATGCTGGGCAATTGCATATGTATGTCTACAAGCATTCATTACAGAAGAGAAGCAGATGTTACCTTGAGGCAGGGCCGGTTCTGGTTATAGGCCGTGATGCAACGCTCTACGTCCTCGGTCTCGATCACCCCATTGGAGAAATAGGTGAACAAGATCTCGGTCACTTCTTGCTGGCCGATCACCTCTCGGCTTTCTTGGTCGGGGTCATCCTTCCCTTGATAGTCCTAGCAGAACTCGCTTCTCAACTTCAGCAGCTGAACGCGCCGGGTCAGGAAACACTTGGCCACCCAAGGGCCAGTTAGGGCGGCTTCCTTGAACTTCACCAATCTGGCTAGCAACTGATGCACCTGGCCCATCTCTTCGAAGGTTGGGTCCGATGACCAATTTAGCGAGAACGTCGGGGGCTTCCCAGTGAATGTAGGCAAGGAGGGCACCAGATCAGAGCAATAAAACCACTCCTTGTGCCAACCTTTCAAGGAAGACTTCAACGGAAGACTAATATATACCTTTTTCATCTCACTTTTTAGCTGAAGGCTAGCCCCCCAATCACCTGAACCTTGTTCTTGGAGGGTTGGGGCTTTATGTGGAATAGGTGCCTAAAGAAGTTGAGGTGGGGTTCTACACCCAAGTAGCACTCGCAGAGAGTCACAAATATTGAGATTTGCATGATCAAGTTGGGATTCAAATTCACCAACTCCAATCCGTAAAAATTAAGAAGACGGCCAAGGAACTCGGAAGAGGGAAGGAACAAACCCCGGTCAAAGAAAGAGGCAAATACAACGGTTTCACCAGATTGGGGATTTGGGACCGACTCACCCTCCGCCGGGCGCCATCGGATGATATCGCGGCTTTGCAACCGCAGAGACCTCTTCAATCTTTCCAGCTTCGACCGGTCGCAATCCGAGGTCGGCCACCCATCATCTGACGCCCCGACGAAATCTGGCACCTTCGGCATGGCTGGGGGGACAAGAGATTTGGGGGAAATATAGTCGGGGGCTTGGAGTGGACAAATGGATGCGGAATCGCTCGAGCTTTGGCGGGGAGGAGCAAGCAATGGCGAACCCTAGCGGAGTGGGAAGCGAAATTTCAGCGCGGAGCTGGGAAGATGAAACGATTGGTCACGTGGGGAAGATAGAGAAATCTTTTCTCTCTCCCTCAGCCTTTATAGAGCTTGTGCCGACTAAATGGGCTTGGGCCTGCAAAATCGACACTGGGCCACCAAGATATGAGTTTCTATAGTAGCACGCTCAATATGGGCCGCTCGCAGGCTGGGTTAAAATCGTAGTGCTGGTGTTACCAACAGGAACCGATGAGGTAAACAGATATGCTTCATGAAGGCCTAATTGCTAAACACATGTGTTTGGGTATCTGTCTTATCCACCAGGTATCGAGGATATATCCTTATAAGGATCACAAGCTGGTCTTCATTAAAATTGGGGATGCAGGTATCTTTCTCGAGTACACCTGTCGGCGAAACGGGATTGGGGGTCCCACATACCCTGGGGTCACGTGGGTCTTCGGCCACGCGGCTCCTCCGGGGCAACATTCTGCATCGGCGACGGCCGACTACGGCCTCTTCCCTCTAAGTATCTGGAGTCCGGGCACCATCCGGTCCCGGGTGCCCCTTCCCCGGGTACGCCCCCTGGGCCCGGGAACCACGGACTCGGCCCTCGGTCCTGGGTGCCGAGGCCGATTGCCGATTGCCCGGGTGCCGATTGCCCGGTACTGAGGCCGATTGTCCGGGTGCCGATCGCCTTGCTCCCGGGCGCCGATTGCCTTGCTCCCGGGTGCCGATTGCCCCGGTCCCGGGTGCCGATTGACTCGAGGAACTCAGCGGACCAACTCTCCAACTACTCGCATTAATGACGAGGCGACGGGGCGCCTCCCGCCTGTTTCCCGGTCGGACATACGTACACCGTCATGATGGCCTTTCGTGGGCCCCCCCCCAAGGCCGTTAGAGAACATTCGGCGGAGAGGGCCTTGATTCTCCACACTCTGGCAGCGGAGACGAGCGCTGTCACATCTCCATACTCCAGCCACCCACAGCAGCCCAGCAACATGCCGACCAGACATGCAGCATCGACTCTGGCGTGGCAACAGCAGACCAACTCCAGCCGCCCGCAGCAGCCGAGCCAGGTGGCGATTAGACGTCCCTCCGGCGCGGCGCGACCGGCGGCCGCGTGCGTGCGACAAGACAAACTGTAGCTAGCTTTCCATGTATACCAGGCACTGTGGACTCCCCTTGCACGATAAAAGGAGGATCCATGCCTACAGGTGGGAGGGACTCTCGATCTCTGGCTCTAGCTGGCTCTCTCGCTACTGTTCGTCTTCTTCAGCTCGCTCTGTCTCTCTTTTCCGAAGGGAGGTCTAGCTCCTGAGCTCCGCTGAGAACATCTTGTAACACCGAGACCCACATTCATATCTCCCACATAGCAAAAACACACAGGAGTAGGGTATTACGCCTCCGCGCGGCCCGAACCTGTCTACTTCCTCCTATCTCCTTGCGTGCCATTCTCTTCGCCGATCATCTCTCGGTTCGGGTCCCCAGGCCCGAGCACATATCCACCGGATGCCGCAAGTTGTCCTGGGACAACTCCCCTGGCCGAACCTCAAAGGGGGGTCTCCAGACTCCCCGCGGTTGGAGTTCCATTCTCCGACAGCTGGCGCGCTAGGTAGGGGGAGTTTCTCTTCTAGGCGACACGCCAGCGTCCCCAACACCGGCACGCTCCATGGCAGGAGGCCATCGACCACGGGACTCCGACGAGGAGTCCGGCGGCTTCACCCCACCGGGCGACGCTAGCCCTATGGTGCGCCCGCCACACTTTCCCTCCTCGTCTTCCTGGGGGCGTGCGGCGCGCGCCCTGCGGGACGAGTTCGCCCAGCAGCCGCCTGGTTGTGCAGCCTCGGCACCTTCCCTTGGGGAGGGAGCCGGCAAGTGCCCCGCCGGGTCTGCCGCGGCCTCATCCATGAGGCGCGAGCGGACGCGCCGCCATCTCGACTTCTAGTCCACGTCGCCGCAGGGAGCCCTCCTAGCGGCGGAAGCCCTCCTGTGCCACCCTCCGGCATTTACCGGAGGCGGAGGCCGGGAGCGGCGGTGGCTCAATGAAGTCACCGACCTTGTGGGCGTGGCCCATCGCCAGGTCGCCGCCGACAGCAGTGCAGGGGCCGGGAGCGCCGACCGCGCGACTTCTAGCGCGAACCGGCCCATCGCCCCAAAGCGGAACCAAGCCCAGGGCGCGGCGCCTCGCGCCACGCCCGGGGCCAAGAACGGCCTGGGCGACCTCCGTCACCGCTTGAATCGGATGAGGTCCCACGAGGACGCCCAGGTCACTTTGGAGCGACAGCGCGAACGGCGTGCGGACGCTGCCACGCGTCTTGAGGCCTAGGCCTCCAGCTCCAACTCCCCGGCAGGAAACCGTCATCCGTCGCCTGAGGCCGTTCAGTACGGCTCGGGTTGCCTGCCGCTCTCCCCAGGCCTCTGGCAGGTGCGCTGGCTGGCCAAGTTTCGGCCCAGCTTGCCAGAGAAGTATGACGGCTCCGTCGACCCCACGGAGTTCCTACAGATATACACCACCGCCATCCAGGCGGCCAGCGGCGATGAGAAGGTGATGGCGAACTATTTCCCCATCGCTCTCAAGGCCCAAGCTCGCTCCTGGATGATGAACCTCCCCGAGGGGTCAATCTACTCTTGGGAGAACCTCCGCCACCAGTTCATGGCGAACTTCCAGGGCACTTTCCCGTGCCCTGGGATCGAGGCAGACCTCCACGCCCTGCGTCAGAGCAGGGACGAGTCACTGAGGCATTTTCTGCAGCGCTTCAGCCAGGTCCGTAACACTATCCCCCACATCGCTCCTCACGCGGTCATCCACGCTTTTCTCTCGGGCTTGCGCGACAAGCGCATGCTCGAAAAGCTGGGCACCCGCGACGTCTAGACCACGGCTGAGCTGTTCGGCCTCGCCGACCTCTGTGCCCGCAAGGAGGAGGCCCGGGCGTGGAACAGGCCACGCCCTGAGGCCCATGACAAGGGCCCTAAAGAGGACGGCGAGTCTGCTCCGCGTCGCGTCGGGACAGGAGGAAGCGCCAGAAGGCCAGGGCGGCCGCCGAGCGCTTCGCCTTGGCTGTTGTGGGTGCCCCCCAGGCCGACGACGCCCGCAGGGACGACAACAGTGGCAAGCGGCAAAGGGCCGCACGTGTGCCGCCTCCGCCGGCGACGGCCTGGAAGTAGTGCACCATCCACGAGACGGACTCGCACGACCTCACGGAGTGCCGTGCCGTCCAGAACTTGGCCGAGCATGTCAAGAAGTGCCGGTAGGAGCGGTAGCAGGCCAAGTCTGATACTTGGGCAGACAGTCCAATTGTCGCGATTCGGACGGTCCGACCCGTAGACGGACGGTCCGATCGTGGTGATTCGGACGGTCTGATCCCTAGGCGGACGGTCCGGTCGCCCTGATTCGGACAGTCCGATCCCAAGGCGGACGGTCCGATTGGGGGCAACCGTCAGGCCGATCAACGGTCCGAATCCCGCTCCCGATTCTGGGGAGCCCGAACCCGGACAGCCTCGCTAAGGCGAGTGCATGTCTTGGACGTGGCACCCGGAACAACTCCAACAGGGCGCGATAAGTCGGACAGCGTCGCCCCGGCGAGCGCAAGTCCGAGGAGTTGTCCTGATGCATTCGACATCTCAGTCCGGGGCCCCCGGGTCCCGGGCACATATTACATTTGAGCTGGGGCCCCGGGGTCCAGGGTCCATGTCCCGGATCCACGCCCCTGGCTCAACACCGGGAAGCCCGAACCAGGGCAGCCTCGCCAAGGCGAGTGCGGGCCTAGGGACGCAGCACCCGGACTGGGAGCGATAACCCGGGACAGCTTCGCCCAGGCAAGAGCTGGGCCAGGTAGGCCGTCCCGGTACATCCCATATCCAAGCCCGGGCCCCCGGATCCCGGCATATATCAAACCACATTCCAGCCGGGGCCCCTGAGCCCCGGGCCTACATATGCTCCCGGCCGCGAGAGCTCGCTCCCTCCCGAGGGAGCTGAGCCCGTGATCTCAGCCAACGTCAGGCCAGGGGAGGGGCGCACATAACAGAAGCCAATATACTTCGCCAGCGAGGCCGCGCGCCTCGCTCCTAACCAGCAGAGCCTCAAACGCTATCATCGGCGTAAGGTTGGGGCCCGATCACTCCAGGATGGGGACCTAGTCCTCCGCCGTGTCCTCTCACGTGCCGGAATGAAATATACCTTCCCCCCACGGGAAGGCCCCTTCCTGGTGATTGGTGTCTCCCAACCGGGCTCGGTAAGCCTGGGAGATCTTCGCTAATTCCATCTGTAAACACATCCTGTAAGTTGCAGTGCACTCCGGTCTGCGCCGGATTTCTCCGAATCTCAGTGCTGGCCGGGGCCCCCATGTGTATACGCGTTCATATAAACAGCATCTTTAATATCCTTCCCGGTCTCGTGCCTTTCGTCTTTTTCCGTGTGTTGCGTTCATGGCAATCTCACCCCCTGGAGGCATAATCGGGCCGCGCCCGTACGGCGGCTGGGTTTGCGCATAATCATCAGTTCCCTACCAACGGGCTACTGAGTCCCCACGGGCTGACCCCGGGGCGTTGTCGAGCCCACGGGACCGTGGTGGCGCCGCTCTGCACGGTGCCCCGGGTCCCAGCAGCTCCGGTGCCCCCGATGGCTAGCCTCGGGATCGGTTTTCCCGGAGGTAGGGGGTGAAATACTTATGCGTGATCTTTTCCTCCGCATGGTCATGACCGCAAGGACGCCTTCGGGAGGTGGTCGACGCCACGATTCGTAGCATGGAATGGACAAAGGAACGAGCCAAGTATTCTCACAATTCACTGTGTGCAGGTTAGACCCTTCCCCAGCAGGCTTAAACAGGGTGCTCGGGTCAGCGCCCTGGTAACATGCCCCGGAACCGGGAACATCCCCAGGACCCGGGGCTCGAGGTGAATGCGCCCGGGGAAGGCGATTCCGGGCCCGGATGGTGCTCGGGCCCCATCCCAGATTCACTTCCGGCGCTGATTCCCGGCCCGGGGGCTGGCAGCGCTCCTGGCCCCGGGACTGTGCTCGCGGAGCCAAAACATCGAGATACGTAATCTTATCCGACCTTAAAACATCACTCAATTTGTATTCTTCCCCCGTCTGTATGGCCTTGTGTTTCGTTCTCCTCGGCCCCGGGGGCAAAGCGGAATCTGCCAGTGCCTGGCGACCCCGTGCCCAGTCAAGGGCGGTTCCCGAGAGGCTCCCGGTGAGCCAAAAGGCACGAACTCAGCACTTTGGCCATACCTAACCCACGCGGGGCATGTTTCGTATTCTCTCTCTAGCAGCCTTTTCACGGCCTCGCTGCGCTCCTCGGGTCGGCAGCGCTCGGGGGCATGGAGGGCCCCCGGGCCCTGAAGGCGGCCCCAGGCACGGTCGAGCGGTCTGTCCCCGCGGCCACGCTGCGCCTGGGGGCACGGAGGGACCCCGAATCCGGAAGACGGATGGGGTCAAACCTACGGACTTAACCGTTCCGCAGGACCCGCGCTCGGGTGCTCGCGGTCCCTCGGGACTGAGCTCCCGGGGCACGGGAAACGGACTTAATCGCTCCACAAGGCTCGCGTTCGGTTGCTCGTGGCCCCGAGGACCAGGTTCCCGGGACGGGCAACCATCGCGTTCGCTGCCCCTAGGGACCGAGCTCCCGGGGCAGGCAGCTACGCCAGGGCCCGGATAGGGGTCTCAGGCTCTACGGCTGTTCACGGCTGCTGGCTCTTGCTGTCGGATGGCGCCTGGTACTCGGCGTTCCCGGACACGAGGCCCTGAATAAAAGCAACCTTCGAACAACACAATAAGCAAAGGCAAAATCGGAGCGCAAGCACAAGCGGGGGCCCGGAGATGTCGTCGCACGGGGGGAGGTCACGGGTCGTCTTCGGACCGGACCCCGGGCGGCGTCAGAAGGGGACTGGCGTCTTCCTCGGCCTTGTCAGACTTCGGCTCCACAAGGTGCTCGCCGTGGTCGAGGAACCCTGCCTCCGTTGTAGCGGTCTCAGCCACGGCTTTTCGCGCCTCCTCGCGAACCACCACGGCATCCTCAACATTTTCACAACCAGATGGGGCGCGATTACCCGGACAGCATCGCTTTGACGAGTGCAAGTCCGGGGAAGTCGTCCCGATTCATCCCGTATTTCCAGCTCGGGTCTCTAGTTCTCGGGCACATATCCACGGTGTTACAGCCAGGACCCCGCGTCCCCTCGTTTCTTCAAGACGTGGCCCTGTTCCTGCCCGGAGTTGATCCCAGCCGAGCAACAGGGCTAGGGGCCACTGTCAGCGAAACGGGATTGGGGGTCCCACATACCCCGGGGTCACGTGGGTCTTCGCCCACGCGGCTCCTCCGGGGCCACATTCTACATCAGCGACGGCCGACTACGGCCCCTTCCCTCTAAGTACCGGGCACCGTCCGGTCCCGGGTGCCCCTTCCCCGGGTACGCCCCCCGGGCCCGGGAACCACGGACTCGGCCCCCGGTCCTAGGTGTCGAGGCCGATTGCCGATTGCCCGGGTGCCGATTGCTCAGTCCCGAGGCCGATTGTCCGAGTGCCGATCGCCTTGCTCCCGGGCACCGATTGCCTTGCTCCTAGGTGCCAATTGCTCCCGGGCGCCGATTGCCTTGCTCCCGGGTGCCGATTGCCTCGGTCCCGGGTGCCGATTGACTCAAGGAACTCAGCGGACCAACTCTCCAACTACCCGCATTAATGATGAGGCGACGGGGCGCCTCCCGCCTGTCTCCCGGTCGGACATACGTACACCGTCATGATGGCCTTCCATGGGCCCCCTCCCAGGGCCGTTAGAGAACTTTCGGCGGAGAGGGCCTCGATTCTCCACACTCTGGCAGCGGAGACGCGCGCTGTCACATCTCCATACTCCAGCCGCCCACAGCAGCCCGGCAACATGCCGACCAGACATGCAACACCGACTCCGGCGTGGCAACAGCAGACCAACTCCAGCCGCCCGCAGCAGCCGAGCCAGGCGGCGATTAGACGTCCCTTCGGCGCGGCGCGACCGGCAGCCGCGTGCGTGCGACAAGACAAACTGTAGCTAGCTTTCCATGTATACCAGGCACTGTGGACTCCCCTTGCACGATAAAAGGAGGATCCATGCCTACAGGTGGGGGGGACTCTCGATCTCTGGCTCTAGCTGGCTCTCTCGCTACTGTTCGTCTTCTTCAGCTCGCTCTGTCTCTCTTTTCCAAAGGGAGGTCTAGCTCCTGAGCTCCGCTGAGAACATCTTGTAACACCGAGACCCACATTCATATCTCCCACATAGTAAAAACACACAGGAGTAGGGTATTACGCCTCCGCGCAGCCCGAACCTGTCTACTTCCTCCTGTCTCCTTGCGTGCCATTCTCTTCGCCGATCATCTCTCGGTTCGGGTCCCCGGGCCCGAGCACATTGTCACAGCCCCAAATCTAATTCCAAGTAATAAGGTTATGACCTACTGCCACTAGAGTGCACAAACTAAATTCTTGCTTTGTCACTTCTTGCAAAATAAAGTTTGCAAAATTTAAAACCATCAATACAATAAAACCCTAATCGGCAACATTAGCCCAACTCCTAAAAAGGGTTTTTCCAGAATTTATTTCATTGGTTTAGACCCCTCAAAAATTCCAAACAAGTTTCAGCCTGGATCCTTCTCTTTGACATATGCCCTTGTATGGTCTAAGGAATTTCCAAAGATGTTTGGCTGCACATTTAATGATGGAAAAATTCCTGTAAGAACTAGTCTCACCTAAGTTTACCTACTGTAAATTTTAATAATTTATCACTTCAATAAATACTTTCACCAGAGTCCTCAATCTCAGCAAAGCTAGGAAGCTAGCTGAATAAGATTGCGGTTACTTCTGAGAATTCACGCAATGAAAATGAGGACTAATTAGACAGAGCCTTTGCCAAAGTGGTGTGCCAACATGACCCCTATCACAATTAATTTTGGCTCCATTTACCTTACGAAGAGTCACATGAATAATAGGAGCAAAGCCCTAGGAACATACATCACACAGCAGAAAAACTGATGCAGTGTGCCTACTTTGCAATTTCACCAACAAATTAACCAGACCTCCTCTGACCACGAAATTTGGTCAAGCAGGCTAAACACATCTTCCTCTACCTCCAGTAATTTTTCCATAATTTATGCTCTCATTTACTAGTGACACGGTAATGCAAAGACTGCAAGTTTGGACAGCTACAAGATAGTCTCTAGAGACTTCTCCTCTCATCTCTCACTTCCAGATGGACCCACAAGACTGGCCCACCTGTCAGCATTACTATAGCATGGGACTGGTGAGTGCACCAGGAAACTCACCCAAAATCCTCCACATTCTCCTAGGTCTTCACTACAAGGGCCCATGTCAAGACATAGACTAAAGTTAGCCAAAGATATGTGGAAGAGATTGTCTTACATGTGGGACCCACCAAGGACACTGTGGGAGATGGAGCAAACTCAGGCACTGCATGAGCCAACGTTCACTGCCTCCTTCTTTCTCCCTCACCAGCGCACACAGAGAAACTGATGAGCTCAAACCTTGGAGACCTCGGACCATTTCGCCTCTAATTCTCGCAGCAGAACCTCCTCTCATCCTCTCCACGATCCAGCCGAAAAAACCACGGAACCTCCAGAGAATCAACCGCAGGCAACTTCATCTTCCCCGGTCGCCGGCAGTGTTCGACAGAAAAAGTTAGCTTTGGTGAACTCCATCCATTCCTCTGCCAAAACATGCTGTACACCTTCTAATAGTTCCATTTTGGGTACTTGGCAGCCTAGGAGTTACCGGCCGAAGTCGCACCCCCTGTGCCTGCCTTTGTCCTGCAGAGCGCCGCCGTGACGTGGTCGCCGTCCCGGCCTATCCAGGACGCCGCCGCGATTCCTCCCTCCCCGGTGAGAGTTAAACCGATTCATCGCGTGTTAGCTGCCTTAGGACTCACATGTTGTCAATGCACCGTTTGCTAGCAGCCTGTTGGCGGAGGACGCCGCCGACGAAGATCCACTGGATCCACCGCCGCCGAGCTATTTCTCTTCGTCGCCGCCGCTATCCAGTGTTCCTCCGCCTCGGGCCATCGCTGGTGAGCATCTTTGCACCTAGTAGTGACTACTGCATGCATGTGCATGAGCTAGATTAAGCCTGAACAGGATACACATCGACGACCCGAACCCTCCGCGCTATGAGCTCGCGCCGGCGAGATTCCGAAACACCCGAGGTGTCAAGAAGACCACCTCTTAGCTCCGCCGTGAACTTCTATACCTTTTCTATTTTGGCCCGACTACAGCCGACGCCACCATTGCGTGTCGCCGCTGCGAGAAGCTCGCCGGCTCAGTCCTCCTCTGTTTCACCCACGGACCATCCTCCACGTCCGGACGGTCCGCTTCTTGGTCTCACGTCGCGCCCTGCTCCCACACCCTCGCGCCCTGCTCTGCTTTGTCTCGCTGGCCTGTGGGCCCGGGCTGCAAGGGAAAGCAGAAAAGAAGAAAGAAGAAAGAAATATGAAAAGTAATTAAAAGATTTATCTTACAACAGAAAAATGGCTAAACTTTGCAAATCCATAACTTCTCCTTTTTGACTCCAAATTGAGTGAAACCAATTTTGTTAGCTCTATAAATTTGTGAACTTCATTACTATAAAATAAAATATGGCAACTTCTGTACAGAAAATAATCATAAAATAATATGAAGCAAAATTGACTTATTTTGGGCTTAATAACTTGAAATATTCCCATAAAATTCATTTTAACTCCTTTTGAGGTAAACCAAATTTCTGTGGATTCATAAAATTATGCTCTTTAATTTGGTAAAATAAAAAGTGAGACCTTCTGTGTAGGGTTTTTCTCTAAAAATGGAAATATCTTTTTGTGACCTAGAAGTTTATGAATTTCTAGAAAATTCATCCTATTTGCTAAAAATGTGAAACCACTTCTGTTAAACTCAGAAAATTATAAACTTACTGTGGAAAATTTGTATTTGATATAAATACCTCCCAAAATAGGCCTAATTAATTTGCTTACCTTTCCTTTTGTTAAACTTGTAAAATCCTATATCTAAATATTTTAAATCCAATTTCAGTGAACTCAATTTGTTAGAACCAGTAGGTTATAACACTTTCATCTAAAAATGATCACACAAATAGAACCTTAATGGGAAATGCAAGCTACCCCTAATACACTAGGGTGATACACAAATAATTCCAAATCTGCCATTTTCAGCGTATATGGCTTGTTATTTTTGTATCTCACAAACCAGAGATGCAAATGACTTGGTTCTTTTTCCTAAAATCTTATTAAGACATGCCCTACCTTCTGTGATTATCCCATAATTAATTGATCATGTGGCATAGACATGTTTAATTGCTTCTTATTTGCATATTGCTTCTTATCGATAGATTCTGAGGATACAGAGTACGTGGAAGTTCATCCAGAGCCTGAGTGTGACCCCTCGCTGCAGTAAGGCAAGCGTCTAAGCATATTGAACCTATGTTTTCAATAAATTGATTTGTTTGTGAAACAGTATCTAATATGCATGCTTCTATAAAGGGAAAAGACTAATAGTTTAAAATGGGGAAATGGGTAGAGTTAATATTACCAATTATATGCATTTCCATTCTTGGTTATTGATCTCATGGTTTATACCTTGTCACACTGGTTAAGGACTTTGGGATACTTTTTATTTTACCGAAATGCTTAGCCATGCTTATTTGCTAGACTTAGAAAGTCCGATAGACTGGAGTATCGGTTCAAAACTAGTTTAAAGCGAATGGATGGGTTAAAATCTGAAAAGAATCACTTCTGATTAATGATTAAGAATATGATTGACTTGGACGGATGATAGGGCGATGAAGGGATGGTGTTTCCCCGATGCACGTAGCTCCGTCTGGGTCGTTAAGGACCGAACATGTTGACGTCTATTCAAGCACCTTACGTACTTCCACACGCCAGGAGTGGGACGGCTTAACTCAGTAGCACGGGAGGCTGTGGCCATCTACGCCCGTCTGTCAGTCGTGAGGAGGGATTTCCGTTGGAGGACCTCGAGCGCGCCTGGCTGTGGCCGGAGGTGCCTCCCACGACGGTGAGCCCGCCTTAGTCATCACACATGCACGACTAAGTCGTCGGGGGCCCAAACGTGGTTTAGGTGGTTGGGGCTAAGCGTGCGAAAGGTTTTGTTGTGACCTCTAGTCCGCACTCAATGTGTAGAGTGTGGGTACAGATATGTACGTATCAAACTAGAGTGTAGCCGTTGGGTTTCTATCACATCGTGTGGGTAAAGATGTACACCTCTTATCAGAGTAAGAACTATTCGAATAGCCGTGTCCACGGTTACAGGACGAACGCTTGATGTGTTAGTTAGTCATGTTAGCATCCAACTTGGGTTATGTGGTTATACCATGACTTAGGATAGTCATGGATGGATGGGTTTATATAAGGGATTTTTAATGTTAAATATGACTTGGCTTTAGTCATGAAAAATGGTGTGCTAGTGTAGCACAATTGTTTGGGCAAGGGTGGCCCATGGATGATGCTTAAAGCATGGTTTATGCTCATTTATGTTCCATTTTCAGAACCATATACTTGCTGTCTTAAAATTTCAGATTGAGTTATTTCACAAAATGCTTATAGTTTCAAGTATTACTTGCTCAATAAAATCAGCTTTGTGCAAAATCAAATCAATATAGCCTTCTTCCTTGATGTAGAAACCAGCATGCTTCCTTTGTACTATTATTATTGTGTAAGTCTTGCGGAGTACCATTCGTACTCACGTTGCATCTTTTCAGGTGAGGTTACCGACGAAGATGGCGTGATCTACTGTTATCCCGCCGAGGGTGGCGAGGATAATGTGTAGTTGTAGTTAAGTTCTATCCCCAGTCGGTTGCCCTGTGGTGGGTTTTGGCACCACTGGTTTTTGTTTTGTGTTTATTTCCGCTGCAAAGCTTTTGTGCCACTTTGTGATGAATTAGGGTGTGAACCCTCTATGTAATAGTTGTAACTCTGCTGCTCGCCTATCCATTTTTAGAGTACTTGTGATGTTTATCAATTGCTTGCGATGAAAGTGTGAGGCTAGTCGCTTTCCTGGGGACTAGCTGAACATGAGTATGAGTTGTGTATAATTGAGATGGTTGGGGGATAGCTATTGTGGTTCGAGTCCTCTGGGGTACGTATCGTGTTTGGTCGCCACCATCGAGTGGTTTGACGGGCGTATGACGGGGGGGACTAGCAAGCTATCCTTATGATTATCTCTTTTGTACACTTCTCGGCATTTTGGATTTGTATTGTGAGTGGGTAAAGATTATGGCAAGTCTGCGATGAGGATGGATGGTTACTGCATTTATTTGGGTTTTATTCGAGACCCCATCCATCTAGATAGTTCACGTTGCCGTAATAGTTACTCTTCATAATGCACTTCCGGGGTGCCCACACACATATCCACCGGATGCCGCAAGCCGTCCTGGGACAACTCCCCTGGCCGAACCTCAAAGGGGGGTCTCCAGACTCCCCGCGGTTGGAGTTCCATTCTCCGACAACACCTGACCTCCCAATGGATTAATTTTCATGAAGTGGTACTCGGCCTACATGCTTAGCCACCAGTTGCCATGAGCAACATTATTCCAGCTGATATGATGCTGAAGAGTCTAACTTCCGAGTAGTGCACTACTCGGGAGAGACTATAAATATCTTTTCCAGCTAACATGACGCTGAGGAGTCTAACTCCCGAGTGGGACGCCACCCAAGAAAGACTATAAACCCCTTTTTCCAGCTGACATGAAGCTGAAGAGTCTCATATACGAGTGGCAAGCTACTCAGCAAGACTATAAATCATATTCCGGTTGACATGATACCGAAGAGTCTCATATACCAGTAGTAATCTACTCGGGAAAGACTACAAGGTTAAAGATCTTTGACTTTATGTTTAATTGTCTTCACAATTAAGCACAAAGTCGGGGGCTACACCTAATAGGTGCGCCTATTCGGTGCACACTATTCATACATCTACATGGTGCCCTTCATAGCCTCGCTGCCAGCTGACATGAAGCAGGACTCGGGAAGAAGAAGCACTCGGACAAAGAGTACTCGGAAACAATGCACTTGGGCAATCTTCACCATGGAGGACGAGCACTCAGCATCAGCTGTGACTCAACTATGAAGGTCTCAGGGGTTACTGTGGAGGCCATGGGCCCCGGGTACCTCATCACAAGCATATGGGCCACTCGGATAGAGGATAGGCCGAGTCTTGTAGTTAAAGATATAGTAGCACCCGGTAGATTTTGCCTAGTACAGAAAGGAATATACAATCTTAGCCGGGTAAGATGTATCTCTAAGAAGGAAATTCCTTGTCCGTATCTGGCTAGGATTCCTATCTTGTACCCCTGCCCCCTAGTATATAAGGGGAGGCAGGGCGCCCCTTGAGGGCAGAGAAGAACACACGAGATCATTGATCCACATACATCCTCAAAGGAATACCATCACAACTGGACGTAGGGTATTACCTCTCATCGAGGGCCTGAACCAGTATAAAATTTCCTTGTGTTCCTTTGCAGTCCATCGGATTTCCCCTCGCCAAGTAGCCCCATAATCATATTGCCGGTGTAAAACATCGACAGGTTCTATCATATCTCTAATTACAAGGCTAGGCCCATCCTCTGTCTAAGTGGCCCATATGCTTGTGATGAGGTACCCAGGGCCTATGGCCTCCACAACCCTTCCGACCCCTCCAAAACTACGCTCGTCGGGACCAGACTTGACCCAAAATAGGAAGACACGCTTGTCACCTTCCTCCAGGTGAACAGGGATATTTTTTGGAAACCTTTCGACATGCCCGATATACCAAGGGAGGTGATCGAGCATTCCCTCAATGTCAAGCCAGATGCCAAACCAGTCAAACAATAGCTGCGGCGCTTCGCACAAGACCACAAAGATGATATTCGGGAGGAGATTACCAAACTCCTTGCAACCGGGTTCATCTAAGAGGTCTACCACTTGGATTGGCTGACTAACCCAGTTCTGGTCCAGAAGAAGAACCGTAAATGGCCCATGTGCGTCGACTACACCGACTTGAACAAAGCGTGCCCCATGGATCTATTTGGTCTACCCAGGATAGATCAGGTGGTCGACTCCACTGCGGGGTGCGAGTTACTCAGTTTTCTCGACTGTTACTTGGGATATCATCAGATCAGTCTGAAGGAGGAGGACTACCTAAAGACTTCTTTCATCACGCCATTTGGAGCATACTGCTATGTCACTATGCTGTTCGGGTTGAAAAACGCTAGTGCAACATATCAACATGTTATTCAGCAGTTGTTGACGCCGAAAACCCGCCAGGGGCCGTCCGGCGCCTTGGAGACACGCGAAGGCCTGGGAGATCTGCTTAGCTCCAGTGCAGGTCCTAAAATCTTGAGGTTCGTAGGCGTGCCAGTCAATTTGACCCTGCAATTGACAAGGAGGAAAGATGTCAAATTCGTGAGCCAATCGGCTGGAAGCCGGCTTGGACTCATCTCATCGGCCGATGGCCGATACGCACTGTAGCACTTATACATCGGCTAAAAGCCGATGACAGCAAGAGCAATAACATAATAATAAACAAGTATTGCGCTAGCCGATAATCGAAGGGATGCTCAAAAACCGGCTATAAACTTGGTAAAATAAACAAGCAGTATGCATGAGTAAAATAAACTAACGGAACTCCAGCCGATCATAGTTTAGAGTTATTGGTCTAGCTGCGAAGATACTGCCCGCGCCCGTGCCCGGGCCCTTGCTCACATCGGCGCCCAGGATCTTCATCCGTTGTCCGTATCCGTGCCTGAGTTCTTACCTATGCTCGTTCCCGGGTCCTCACCTGAGGTCGTGCCCGGGAACTTGGCTGAGGTCGTGCCCGGGAACCTGCTTGTGCTCGCACTTGGATCGGCAGAATAAACCAATCGGCTAGCCCTTAGCCGATCGTAACAGTAATGCAGGCAAGAATGTATAACAAAGCAAGCAGCATAATCGGCTATATTTAATAAGGGATAACTTATCGGCTAACCACTCCGATAACAACATCGCATAAAACCCATCAGCTTATTAAGAATAACGTTATTATTCAGTCTAGTAGATCGGACCCAACCGTTGCAACACAGACTGATAATGATAACGAAATCTCGATAGGCCAATAGATCTGATGCGATCATGATGCTAAAACATGATAACTTACCGGCTATGCACCCCGATAAGACGCTTGCACATAAAGTATCGACCTAGCAGGACCAATTTATCGCTAGCAGTTTAGTAGGTCAGACCTAACCGATGCAGCACAAACTGATGATAAACCGCTCCCAGCAAGCCGATACGATCTATGCACGCGTGATGTGATATACCTAATCAATCTATGAGATCAAACTGAACTGATGCAGCCATAGATAAAATAAATATATCGTGGTAAGCCGACTACCATAAACCGACTAGAATATCGGACCTAACCGAGGAAGTCCTAGCCGATAGGTAGCCGGGGTGACGAGACTTACCCTCTCGCAGGAGTTCGGACCTAACCGATGCAGCCCGGCTCGAGAAGCAAGATCCCGTCGGAAGGGTGGCGATGCGCCGAAATTGTATTGATCGAGTGATAATTTACAAGGTCCCCGGTTGTATGTATTTATACCCTGAGTTACACGAGTCCTTATTGGACACGGTACATGATTTCCTAATTATAACAGAAAACTTTAACAAGGCCTGACCGGACACGAGGTCAGGTTTCCTAAAGATAAACACTTGCCTAATTAATGGGTACAGTAAATAACTGCCAAACAGCGGTCTTCACGGCTCCCTCCCGAAATCGGTCTCTTCTGGATCAATTTCCGCCAGTTGACTGCAATTTCCCCTTTGACCGAATCTGACATAGGGCCTTACCAAATTTTGGCATTAACAGCAGTGTCTTCACACTCAACTCGGGCGCAATGTGGAGGCGTATGTCGATGACATGGTAATCAAGACCAAAGTCAAGGAAGACCTCATCGTCGACTTAGAGGAAACTTTTCAAAGCCTTCAGAGATTCAAGATGAAGTTGAAGCCGGAAAAGTGTCTTCAGAGTACCTTCAGAAAAATTACTTGGCTTCATCATATCACACCGAGGCATCGAGGCTAATCTTGGACATGGCACCCCCGACTAGTTAGAAGGACGTGCAGAAGCTGACTGGCTGCATGGCGGCACTCAACCGATTTGTTTCACGACTCAGCGAACGTGGCATGCCCTTTTTCAAATTACTCAAGAAAGCCGACAACTTTCAATGGACACCCAAAACCCAACAAGCCTTCGAAGACTTCAAGAAGTTTCTCATGTCACCGCCGGTATTGGCATCACCTATGCCCCAGGAACCATGTGGAGGCCATGGGCCCCGGGTACCTCATCACAAGCATATGGGCCACTCGGATAGAGGATGGGCCTAGCCTTGTAATTAGAGATATAGTAGCACCCGGCATACTTTGCCTTGTACGCTAAGGAATATACAGTCCTAGTCAGGTAAATTGTATCTCTAAGAGGAGATCCCTTGGCCGTATCCGGCTAGGACTCCTACCTTGTACCCCTGCCCCCCAGTATATAAGGGGAGGCAGGGCGCCCCCTGAGGGCAGAAGATCATTGATCAACATAAATCCTCAAAGGAATAACATTACAACTGGACGTAGGGTATTATCTCACATTGAGGGCCTGAACCAGTATAAATCTCCCCGTGTTCCTTTGCAATCCACCGAGTTTCCATCCGTTGGGTAGCCCCATATTCATATTGCCTTGTGTAAAACAGCGACAGTTGGCGCGCTAGGTAGGGGCTTCGACGAGATCTACATCTACAAGCTCGATGGATCCAGCAACCGGAGTCGACGGCTGCAAGTTCTCCCCCAGAGAAACAATCTCATTCAAAAGCCTTGACTTCATCGCCGACATGTTCGGCAATCTCACCTTGGCTGACGCAGACCTAATCCAACCGGCCAAGGAATCAGCTGACTCCAGGCCAGTTGGTCCACACAATGCTGCGGTGACCATCATCGACTTGCTGCGGCAATCTTCCACTTGCGCGGGTCTTGGGACAACTCTTCCTTTCGGTGTTCGACTCGGACTCAGTCTTGAGCTGGCCAAGATCGGGCTAAGGAAGGAGGAGATCATCAATCTCCCGTTCGGACTTGGCGACGCCGCGGATATCTTTGAACAACATCCGACGCGGCAAACCCGATCCTCTGGAGTTCGACTCGGATACGACCCGGAGCCGCTCGAGATCGGATCTAGGGAGGTCGGAGTTATAATTACCCCCATCAATTATTCCGACTTCGACTCTCAGTCGGATTCCGACTCTCAGTCGGACTCCGACTCTAAGTCGAAAAGCAGCTCGGCAAGCTTCTCTCCGCCACGAGAAACTTCATGGCATCCAAAGGCTCTACTCCTACTCAGGAATCACACTGACTACACGAGCAACAAGAGGAGGAGCACCGACTGCGAGAACAACAGGAGGAAGAAGCAAGACGCCTGCACACCCGCAACGACGATCTACGCAGGGCTGGGCAAACCGCCTAGCAACAAATCCTCCAAACCCGAGTCAGCGACCACGATGTCTTCGTTACTCCTCAACAGAACATTGTGGCCGCTGCAACTCTACTAGATACACTCCAGTTCGGGCCTGATCACCAGGCCACTCCGACGATCGCAAGGATAAAAGCCATGCTTACCGCTGCTGCATGTCAGCAGCACCAACAGTCGGGCAATACCCTCATACCGACCAACCGGTTGGCATCCCCAACAGCAGTCTCGTCCACCTCAAAGCGACGCCGAGCGGCCGGCTCTAGTCGGTAGCACATGGAGTCATGCCAAACGTCACTCGGCAACCCCAACAACAACCGGCAGCGTCAAAGCGACCATCGAGACAATCAGGATCTCCGAGGCCAACTACGGCGTGACCTTTGGCAGGACATCAACGCTCAATGCCGCGAACGAGAGGAAGACGAGCAACGCCGATTGAAAGACGAGAACGAGCGCTTCGGCCTCCACCACGAGCAGTTTTGCCATCGTAGGTGGAGCCAAAGCCCTCATGAAGATGAAGGAGTACCGGCTTTTACCCAGGAGCTACAACAGGTCAACTGGCCGTCGGGTTTCAAGCCTACAGGAATCGAAAAATACGACGGCAAGACCAACCCCAAGTCCTGGCTCACAGTCTACACTCTAGCGATCCGAGCAGCCGGAGGAGATCACAAAGCCATGGCTAACTACCTCCCAGTCGCTCTAACCGACTTGGCATGGACATGCCTAACGGGACTTCCCAAGCAATCAATCGGCTCCTGGGGAGAACTCCGAGAACACTTCATCACCAACTTTCAGGGAACATACGAGAGGCCATCTTCCGAGTATGACCTATATCAGTTGCATCAAAGGAAGAACGAGTCTCTTTGTGACTTCATTAAGAGGTTTTCTGAGAAGAAGAACTCAATCCCGAAGATCAAGGACGAGGTCGTCATCGCCACCTTTCGAAAAGGAGTCAAAGACACCTAGTTCATCGCCAAATTCACTCAGAAGCCTCCCAACTCTGTCAAGGCTCTATTCGACATGGCAAACAAGTACACCGACTCGGCCGACGCTGTCGCTGAGGCCATCGATGACGAAAAGGCATCCTGACAGAAGAAGCAGAAGGACACCGACGACGCGGTCCCGACTAAAGTTGGGAATCGCAAACGCAAGTCAGACGGCTTCATTGTGGCAGTCAGTCACAACCATCTTCGACCTTCAACAATTGAAGATTATCAAAACAACACGCTCGGGGGCTCAAAAGCCCAAACACAAGGATGGCATCCCCACTCCCAAATACCGAACAGCTAAGTTGCTTTCTAATAAATATTTCTTCATTTGGCTTTGCCAATGCCGCAGCCGCTTACACCTAATAGGTGTACAAGCTGCACATTTTTTCTGTTTTTTCTCTTAATGATTGCAAAAGTACTCGAGTAGCATAAATTCCGATCCGTGAAACTTTGCTCCATGAAAGACAAACTCAAGTCACCCAAAACGTGTGTCTGGGAAAGAGCCATGAGCCAACTCCCGACGCTAGGGGGCTATGACTAGTCAGGTAAAGTGCTTAAACGTAAGGAGTCAACTACTCGGGGAAATTAGTATCAATAAGAGGAAGAACACGCATTTACATATATTGTAAAATACATAAATATTATTCGGATGATTGTTTTCATCATCAGATGCTACTCATCCGATATGTTTATAATGCAGGGCCAGTTCTGGATACACATGATAGGAATTTAGGGCTACGAGCCTATCTCCTACGCTCAGGGGCTGGACCATTCTACCAAGATATGCTCAGAACGCTCCATGAGGGCTATTAACCGAGCACTTGCGCCAGTCGAGACGTCATCTTCCCTGGCTACGCTCCATGTGAGCTAACAACCGATCTCCGGCGCTAGTCGGGGGTCGTATACCACTTGGCTGGGTGAGGTACGCCCCATGAGGGTCGCCAGCTGAATCCTACGCTAATGCTAGGTTTGGGTACCTTATTCGGTCACAACTTGGTTAGGTAAGGTATGCCCCATGAGGGTCGCCAGCCGAATCCTATGCTAATGCAAGGTTTGGGTACCTTATTCGGCTAATAACCGACCTCCGGCATTAGTCAGAGCTCGGGTACCACTCGGTTGAGTAAGGTATGCCTCATGAGGGTCGCTAGCTAAATCCTATGCTAATGCAAGGTTCGGGTACCATATTCGGCTAACAAACGACCTCTGGCGCTAGTCGGGGCTTGGGTACAACTCCGCTGAGTGGGGTACGCCCCCCGAGGGTCGCCAGCCGAATCCAACGAGATTCGGGTACCTTATTTGGCCATAACTTTGTCAGGTAGGGTACGCCCCATGAGGGTCGCTAGCCGAATCCTATGCTAATGCAAGGTTCGGGTGCCTTATTCCGCTTTACCGAAATCAGAGAAGACCTGTATCGTCAAAGCGCATCCGGAGTTCTCATGCACTGCGTCGCACCTAAGGAGGGCAAGCAGATTCTGCAATATACCTACTCAGGCATCCGTGGCAACCATGTTGCATCCAGAACATAAGTCAGAAAGGCTTGTAGACAGGAATTCTTTTGGCTGATTGCGGTTACTGACGCTGGAGTACTCGTCCTGACATGTGATGGATGCTACTTCAATACAGCTATGCTGGGTAGGTCGGTTCAGGCCGGCTTATTTGGTAGCAGCCACCAAGATATGAGTTTCTATAGTAGCACGCTCAATATGGGCCGCTCGCAGGATGGGTCAAAATCGTAGTGCTGATGCTACCAACAAGAACTGATGAGGTAAACAGATATGCTTCATGAAGGCCTAATTGCTAAATACATGTGTTTGGGTATCTGTCTTATCCACAAGGTATCGAGGATATATCCTTATAAGGATCACAAGCTGGTCTTCATTAAAATTGGGGATGCAGGTATCTTTCTTGAGTACACCTGACCACGTAATGGATTTAATTTCATAAAGTGGTACTCGACCTACATGCTTGGCCAACAGTTGCCATGAGCAACATTATTCCAGCCGACATGACGCTGAATAGTCTAACTTTCGAGTAGTGCACTACTCGGGAGAGACTATAAACCTTCTTTGCAGCTAACATGATGCTGGGGAGTCTAACTTCCGAATGGGACGCCACTCAGGAAAGACTATAAACACCCCTTCCAGCTGACATGAAGCTAAAGAGTCCCATATACAAGTGGCATGCTACTCAGCAAAGACTATAAATCATATTCCGGTTGACATGATACCGAAGAGTCTCATATACTAGTAGTATACTACTCGGGAAAGACTACAAGGTTAAAGATCAATTTAAAGTGTAAACTAAGCATGCATATTTTGCAAACAACATAATTTTGCACATATAGGAGGCAATATGATCAAAGAGGCTTGCCTTGTTCCAGCGGAAGATCTTCCTCGGTGAAGACGACTTATGGATCGTCCACCGGTTCAGGATCTAAACAAGTAGAAAAGATAATTACTGACACGCTGAAAAGAGGTAAAACACTAGGAAAAGAATATCGCGGTAGTCGGATGAAGGTTTATCATAGGCGGCTGAGTTAAGCTTGCGGACGGGGCAACAAGGCTCACCAGTTAGGAACTCCGGATGGTAGGCTCGGCGATGAGCGGCGGTGATGGAGCTCGGGGGGGGGGGGGGCAGAAACGGCTCCGGGGCTGGGGAGGAGGAAGATGATGGCTTAGCTATGAAGCTGGTGATGGCGGTTTGGCAGAGACGGCTGGTTTGCAAAACAGAGGAAAGAGGAGGCATGGATGTCCTTTTATAGCAGGCGTGCGAGGCAGGGACACGGCGGTGCAGGGCAATAGAGAGGGAAAAAGGAGTCAAGATAAGCTGGAAAGGTGACGCAACGTCAATGCAGAGATTGACTTAGGGATTGGGCGTGGCCGGTGGAGTTGGTATACACTGTAGCGACGATGAGACACTCAGGTCGTGGCAAGGACGGGTTGGTGATACTTTGCTGACAGAGCCTCTGACTATCCATTGGTCCAAGCGGGTTCTTGCGGTGCAGCGGTTATTGTCCGTTGGTCCGAGCGGGGTTGCAGGCAGGTGGAGGTCGGATCACGTCACCACTTCTGCAGTCGGCGTCCAACGGGAGGAGCGTTGAAAACATGGCTGCGGTGCAACTTGGTGAGGCGACGAGACAGCACGTCCGTTGATAAGGCAAGGTGTCGTGAGCTTGACCGGATCGGGGCAGGTCGGGGTGGCAAGACAGAACGGGTTAACAGGGTAGTCGGTAATGCAAGGGGTTACTCAGTGGCAAGGGTGGCCGAGTGAACAAAGATAAAAGAGCAAGATTCAGGAACTGAGTAGGAATCTACTCGGCACAAGGGGAAAAGCAGTCGGCTGGCCAGGGAGAGAAAAACTGGGGCACAGCTGAACGGGATTGGAGAGGAGTTCGTATTAAGAAAACGAATTCCATCAGGGAAAAGAAAAACGGGTCGTTACATCCTTGCAGCCAGGTTCATCAAAGAGGTCTACCACCCGGATTGGTTGGCAAACCCAGTCTTGGTCCGAAAGAAGAACAGTAAATGGTGCATGTGCATTGACTACACCGACTTAAACAAGGCATGCCCCAAAGACCCATTTGGTCTACCCAGAATAGATTAGGTGGTGGATTTAACTGCGGGGTGCGAACTTCTCAGCTTTCTCGACTGTTACTCGGGATATCACCAAATCAGCTTGAAGGAGGACTGCCTAAAGACTTCTTTCATCACTCCGTTTGGAGCATACTGCTATGTCACTATGTCATTCGGGTTGAAAAACGCTAGAACAACGTATCAACGAGCAATTTAGCGGTGTTTACAAACTCAACTCGGGTGCATGGCGGCGTATGTCGATGACGTGGTGATCAAGAAAAAATTTAAGGAAGACCACATCACCGACTTGGAAGAAACTTTCCAAAGCCTTCGGAGATTCAAGATGAAGTTGAATCTAGAAAAGTGCGCCTTCGGTGTGTCGTTCGGAAAGCTACTCGGCTTCATCATATCACATCGAGGCATCGAGGCTAATCCAGAGAAAATCAACGCTATCATGAACATATCACCCCCAACTAGCCAGAAGGACGTTCAAAAGCTGACAGGCTGCATGGCGGCACTCAACTGATTCATCTCCCGACTTGGTGAACGGGGCATGCCCTTTTCCTAACTACTGAAGAAAGTGGATAATTTTCAATGGACACCTGAAGCCCAGCAGGCTTCGAAGACTTCAAAAAATTTCTCACATCACCACCAGTGTTGGCATCACCTATGCCCTAGGAACCACTAATGTTATATCGGCAGCAACCACTCAGGTAGTCAGCACAGTGCTAGTAGTCGAGCGATCAGAGCCAGGTCATATATAGAAAATACAACGGCCAGTCTACTTCGTCAGTGAGGTCCTAGACGACTCCAAGATGAGATATCCTCAAGTCCAGAAGCTGTTATATGGCCTACTCATCATTGTCTGAAAGCTGGTGCACTATTTCTAGTCGCATCAAGTAGCTGTTGTCACATCGTATCCACTCGGGGACGTCCTATACAACTGCAAGGCCACTGGCAGAATCACTAAATGGGTGCTCGAGTTGATGGCGTTTGACATCATCTTTCAACCATGGACAGCAATCAAATCTCAAGCTCTAGCCAACTTCATGGCCGAGTGGACAGAAGTCCAGACAATTACAAACACAGACAAGCTAGAGTACTAGACGATGTACTTCGACGGTTCTCTACGGATCAGCGGCATAGGGGCTGGCGTCGTACTGACGTCACCCACTAACGAAAAACTCAAGTACATCCTCCAGATTCACTTTTCGGCTTCCCACAATGTTGCCGAGTACGAGACACTCATCCACGGGCTCCGCATTGCCATATCACTCGGCATCCACTGACTGGTTGTACACGGAGATTCTTAACTCGTGGTCAACCAAGTCATGAAAGACTGGGCATGTCTCAATAATACTATGGCAATGTATTGTCAGGAGGTACGAAAGTTGGAAAATAATTTCGATGGGCTGGAAATAACTCATGTATTACGACAATACAATGAAGCTGTAGACGAATTGGCCAACATGGGATCCAAACGAGAAGTGGTCCCGACTGGGATACTGGAGCCATCAGTCAAGAAGAAACTGGTGATTGAACAGTCGGGGGCTAAACCTACCTCGACAACAAATGAAGCGCTAATCATCTCTCAAGATTGGCGAACTCCAGTTTTTAAATTCCTTTTGGACGAGGAACTCCCAGAAGATCGCAGTGAAGCCGAGCGGATTAAATGTCAAAGCAAATATTTTCTTGTAGTCAGAGAAGACCTCTACCGTCAAAGCGCATCCGGAGTCCTCATGCGCTACGTCACACCAGAGGAGGACAAGCAAATTCTACAGTCCATCCACTTGGGTATCTATGGCAACCACGCTGCATCCAGGACATTAGTCGGAAAGGTTTACAGACAGGGTTTCTTCTAGCCAACTGCAGTAACAGACGCTAAAGACATAGTTCGCATATGCGAAAGATGCCAATTCTATGCAAGACAAATACATCTTCCAGCTCAAGAACCTCAATCAATTTCAATCTCTTGGCCCTTTGCAGTTTGGGGGTTTGACATGGTCGGGCCATTCAAAAAAGCTCCAGGAGGGTTCACACACTTGTTCGTCGCAGTGGATAAATTCACAAAGTAGATTGAGGCAAAACCCGTTGCTACCATAAGAGCGGCACGACCAAAGGACTTCATCATGAGTATACTATACCGATTTAGAGTTCCTAACCGCATCATAATGGACAACGGTACTCAATTCACTGGCGACGTATTTCAAGATTTCTGTGACGACTTTGGCATCAAGATCTGTTATGCTTCTATGGCACACCCACGGAGTAATGGATAGGTCGAGCGTGCCAATGGCATGGTTTTACAAGGTATCAAGGCTAGGGTGTTTGACCGACTACAACCATATGCAGGGCGGTGGGTACAAGAACTCCCATACGTTCTCTAGTCTTTAAGAACCACGGTTAGTTGGGCAACAGGGCAATTCCCTTTCTTCCTAGTCTATGGTGTTGAGGCTGTGTTACCAACCGAATTAGAGTTCGGCTCTTCGCGAGTTCGGGCCTACTCAGAAGACAAATCAAACGAAGACCGACTAGTCGAACTCGATCAGTTGGAGGAAGCAAGGGACATCGCAACTATCCAGTCTGCAAGGTATCTTCAAGTCCTGCATCGTTATCACAGTCAAAATGTTCGTCGCCGTGCCTTTTTGGTGGCTGATCTCGTCTTGAGAAAAATACTCAAAGACAGGCATAAACTATCCCCTTTGTGGGAAGGGCCATCCATTATCGCTGAGGTGACACGTCTGGGCGCCTACCGACTGAAGACTGAACACGGTGCCCTCGTCAGCAACTCATGGAATATAGAATAGCTACATCCTTTCTATACCTAAGTCTTGTATTTTCTTTATATACATATATATAGTTTTTTCTCTGACTCACTATGTCGCTTGTTCCAACCGAGTAGTGAGTCGAGGGCTACATGTATTATATGCCTTGTTAATAAAATCCGAGTTTGCTTTATCTAAGTCATGAAGTTCCACAACGATTATGTTAAGTTTGCCTGAGTATAGCTTTTAGAGGAGAACTTTTTTCTTAAGTTCCTATCGATCTACTCGGTGCAGATTACATAATCGGGTAAAGCTAATGACTACTAAGAATAAGCAAGTACTCAGCAACATTGTACAAATATTTACAAATGTCTTCACAAAAGTTATATACACCGACTGCATAATTGTTTTGCTCTTACATACCCAGGTCCTTTGCTATTGCCTCCGCTGTTGGCCTCACCTGGCTGATCAGCTCTAGTGCCTCTTCGGGAGTTGTCTCCTCAGCAAAACCCTCACCGATGGCCTCGATATCTACCCTAGGGTAGATCAATTTGGTCATGGCAAGAGTTTGGGCAACACCGATAGCTACACGCTCATTCGAGTACTTCTTCAAGATACTCAGGGCTTCGCTTAGGCACGCCTGCACCTGGGAGATGGTACTAGAGCTGGTCCCAACATGGTGAGGTTCCATAATGTCCAGGAGCCCTTTCACGGATCCGACGAGGATTTCCCGTGACTCCTTGACAATCTTGATCTCCTCTGCAAAGGCATTAAATTGGATCTGGGCATTGGCTTTTGAAGCTGTTCAGAAGCATCAACAAGAATACTTGTTAGCCAAAACACGCAGTTGGAGCAACAAGCAGTTGAGCTAAGATCATTGTCAAGCAGGAGACTTACTGGCATAGTCGGCCTCCTCCTTGGCTTTGGCCTTCTCTACTTTGCCTTTGGCCTTTTCTACTTCCTTCAGCTTGTTATCTTGTTGTTTCTTCTCCTCTGCCTAGGCCTTTAGCTTGGCTTCAAGGGCTGCAAATCAGAATAGTCAAGAACTCAAGATTGCAATCAAAACTCAACAAGGTAGTCAGCAATCAACAAAGTTGGAGAAATCTACTAGGGATTCACTCGGGAGAGCAACATAGAAGACTTACTTCTAATCTTTTCGGCTAAAGTTCAGCTTTCATCCCTGAGCTTATCAACCGATCCCCTCAGCCATGTTTCTCTCTCTTGGCTGGTCCGCTCCAGGTCGTCCTTGGCCACCTGGAGCTGGCGAAGCTAGAGCAGCTGAGGGGCGAGCTCGGTCAAGACCTTGCCCATTTTTTTAGAGCGGTTGACAACCTTCTGCTCAAGATATACCAAAGTCAATCAAAATCAATAGACAGAGTACAAGATTCAAAAAAAATCATTAATCAGCAAACACAGCAGGATTGATTGTGTACCTTAATCCCCTTCAAAGCAGCAATTGCAGCGTACATCAGATTGGTCCTCTCTCTTAGGGCTGCTTGCTCGTCATGTTCAAAACTCTCCGCCACCCCCTCAGGTGTAACCCAGTAAAATGTTTTGGGTAGGTTTGGCGGAGGAGCTTCTAGCCTGGGGAGGTCACCCTCTTCAGAAGATGACGACAACTCCGGCGATGGGGTCCTAGGCCTTAGCTCAACTGTTGCAGGGGCTTCTGGGATTGGCTCGGGGGCTAGAGTTGCAACTTCAACCAGGACATCCTGGCTGGCTGGTGCTAGTGGTTCGACTATCGGGATCACCTCAGCCTCAGTAGCTGGGGCAGCCTCTGGCTCGGTCTGTAGCATTGCTTGCTCTGGCTCAGCCAGGACGGGTTCAGCAGCAGGGGTTGATGGCGTAGTCCCCCTGGGGCCTATGTCACTTCGCTTCCTGCAGAAATTGTCAACAATCATGATACTACAATGACATTCAAGTCTCAGAAGATTGAAGATTCTCTACTACCTCTTGGAAGTCTTGAACTTCCATAGTGGTGCTCTGGTGGAGGTTGGAGAGGGGCTTGATAGCCTGCTTGGAGGCGGAGAGCCACTGGCTATCGGGCTTGTCGGTGCGGCAATCGGCGGAGGCGAGCTGGCCCTAGTCGGCGTTGTGCTTGACGCAGTCGATTGGGGGGTCGAGGCACTCAGCGGCGCTGGCCTCGGGCTTGGCGGCTTGGGGGCTGAGCTGATGGGGTCCTTGATCTTTAGGCTCCCCTGCGCCGTACTCGGCATGCTCTTCTTCTTTCCCTGGTTAGTCGTTGGTCTTTTCCCAACCCTCTTTGGGCTAGGTTGGGCAACAGAGGGGCTGGCTGGGCATTTCTTTGATCCCACGGCTAATTGGTCCTAGGAATCAGCATCAAATTCCTCGCAGTCCTGCAAATATTTGGACAACATCCATCATACATTGCAGAATTGGACAGGCATTCACAACATTCATCATAGATGGATAACATATCAACAATGACATCACAAGATTACCTTTGGCCGAGGACTACCGTTGCAGTAGGGCTTGGGGCTCGCTCTTCATCCTCGGTTTCCACCACCCCGTTGACGAAGAAACCTAACAAGGTGTCAGTTACCTTGTCCTTGTCAGCGACGTCAGGATATTCCTGGCTAGGGTCGTCCTTACCCCGGTAATCCCAACCGAAATGGCTCCTGGCCTTCAGTGGTCGGGTACGGCGGTTCAAGAAGCACCTCGCCACCCATGGACCTGTCAAGCCTGTGCCCTTCAGGAGGTCGGTCTTATCCATCAGCTGGTACACTTGCCCCTATTCTTCGTGTGTTGGCGCGGAGGACCAGCTGGGCAGGACAGTTGAAGGAGAACCAGAGAAAGGGGGCAAAGAGGGTTCAAGATTTGAGCAATAAAACCATTCTCGATGCTATCCCTTGAGGGAGGTCTTCAGGGGTACGTTGAGGTAGATTCTTTTCATCTTATTTCTGAGTTGAAGGCCTGCCCCCCCCACCCTCCGATGATCTAGATCTTGGTCTTAGAAGGTTGGGGCTTAGTATGGAAGAGGTATCGAAAGAGATTGAGATGGGGCTTAACCCCTAGAAAAGATTCGCAGAGGGTGGCGAAGATAAAAATATGAAGGATTGAGTTGGGATTGAGATTCACCAACTCGATCTGATAAAAAGCAAGGACTTGGCAAAGGAAATCTGAAGAAAGGAGGGCCAAGCCGCGGTCGAAGAACGAGGTGAAGATAACAGTTTCACCTGGTTTGGGGCTGGAACAGATTCCCCCTCGGTGGTGCGCCAGTGGATCACCTCCTGCTGCCGCAAGATCATCTGTTTCTCCAAGAGCTTCAACATCACCAGACTGCAGTCCGACATCGGCCACATTTCGGCTATCATCTTGGGGATCTCAAATGGTGCCCTCGGCATTGCTAGAGAGGAAGGGATCTAGCCGAAAGGCTTGTGAAGCTTGGAATCGACGCTGAGAGGCGGATCTCAGTGGGTTTCAAGCCGGGAGCGCAAGTAGTAGTAAACCCTAGCAAGGTGGAGGTGCAAAATTTGGGCACGATTTCGCAAAGACGAAGGGATTTAGCGGATTGGGGAAGAAAGGGGAATCTTTTCTCTCTCCCACTGCTTTATAAGGCCTGAATCAGGTTAGTGGGCCTGGGCTGACTAGCTTGGTGATGGGCTATAAGATATGAGTTTCTAAATAGCATGTCCTATTGGGCCGACTGCTGGCTGTGTTAAAATCACAGTACAGATGCTATTTTACAGAAATCGATCAGAATAATCAAATATGCTTCATGGTAAGTCTAATTGCTGGACACATGTGTTTAGATATCTGAATTATTCAACAGGTATTGAGGATATATCCTTATAAGGATCAACCGTTGATCTCCATTAAAATTGGGGATGCAGGTATCTCTCAAGAACACCTGACCACATATTGGGTTAAAAATCCATAAAGTGGTGCTCGGCTTATATGCTTAGCCAAAATTGCCCTGAACAAAAATACTTCCAGCTGACATGATGCTGAAGAGTCTAATTTCTAGGTAGTATACTACTCAAAAAGGCTTACAGGTTAAAGATCTTTGACTTTATATTTAATTGTTTCACAATCAAGCACAAAGTCGGGGGCTACACCTAATAGGTGCACCTACTCGGTACACGCTATTTATATTTTTCTATGAAGCCCTTCATAGCCTCGTTGCCAGTTGATATGAAGCGAGACTTGCAGAAGAGGTACTCGGACAATGGATACTCAGGAGCAAGCACTCAGGAAATCTTCACCAAGGAGGATGAGCACTCGGCACTAGCTGTGACTCAACTATAAAGGTATTAGGGGCTAGTGTGGAGGCCATGGGCCCTAGGTACCTCATGGAAAGCTTTCTGGCCACTCGGACAGAGGATAGGCCCAATCCTGTAATTAGGGATGCAACAAGACTTGGTGAATATTACCTTGTATGATAAGGAAAGGATATAGTCCTAGTCGGGTACGTTGTATCTCTAGAAGGAAATCCCTTGGTCGGAGTCTGACTGGGATTCCTACCCTATAGCCTTGCCTTCTCGGTATATAATGGGACGTAGGGAGCCCCCTGAGGGCAGAGAACATAATCTCACCAGAGAAACCTCAAAGGCAATACACCATAGCTGGAAGTAGGGTATTACCTTACATCGAGGGCTTGAACCAGGATAAATTGTTTCGTGTTCCTTTGCAGTCCATCAAATTTAGGTCTCACGAGTAACCCCATATTACTATTGCTGATATAAAACATCGACACATTGCTAGGCCCACCCATTAACCATGGGCACGGCTATTCGAATAGTTTTTATTCTGGCCAGAGATGTACCAATTTACCTACAAGACACGATTCCGCATATGTCACCATGGCCCAATATACCATCATGGTACTGCAAAGGGGGAAACCATGACAAGACCTTTCATGCAACTCGCCTAACAGAAAAACCACCCGCTGAACCACCAGTCTCCAGCAGGAACTAATCAGGCGCCTAACAGGGAGACAATTCAACGCCCGAAACATGGACTTATTGGCATAGCCATGGTGGTCTTATTGATACAGCCACAAACACGCTCGGGCCTCCTGTTGAACTCACTACACTACAGATCCAGTCGTTGTCCATTCTGGCTTGTCGTTAGTACGGTATTGCTTCGCAACAAGTAGTCCGCGAACCGGTCCTTAGATGTCATGAGCACCACTAGCAACATTCACAATCCTAGTGCTGACAACCCACCATCCGTCAAGTTTTAGTTGGCATAATTAATTAACAAACCACGACCAACTATCGTGGAAATATAGCCATTTAACATTAATGAATCATTGATGTTTGAATAGTTTCCCCACATAAAATGACGCTACAGTTTCTATGCACTGACTAAGAAAATCCTAAATAATCTAGCTAGATGATTAATTTAACATCCAGTTAGTCAATATTAATCACCCAAGGTATCAAGGTATAGATATCAACATCAAAGTGGCCATAATTATCAAGGAATATTGGATAATTATAAATACACGTAATAATGTCATTCTAAAACATTGCATGCAATAACGTTAAAATAAAATAGATTTTACAAATGGGATCAATATGCTCAAGAGGATTGTTGTGTGACTTGCCTTGCAACAGAAACGTCTTCGGTAAGTCTTCCGAACTCTTCCTTGTACTTCGCGATCTTCCGAAACGGCGAATACGTGACTACACGCAAAACAAGAAAAAACTCAAAGAAACTCTAAATGAACAGTACATAAAAAGTACATAAACCAATAGACCATGATTTTATATGAATTTAGGAAGAAGAACGGGTCGAATCGGAGTTTGGACGGAAAATATATGGCTTCCGAAAGATTGATTTAGAGAAAATCCAAAAAGAAAAGAAAAAGAAATATTCTCTTAGGAATTAATTATTAAAAAAATTGTTTTTGGAGGATCAAATGGGTGGGACCCACTATCAGAGACTAGCACACATGGACCAGGTCCAGGGACCAAGGGATTAGTGGAGAGGTGGACTAGCTGAGTTGGCGGTGAGGTGGCCCTTAGGGCTGACATGGCACAACCAGATGGCAAATGAGCTGAGGTGGCAGTATCCGGGGACACATGATTATCCCATGGCCCAAATTAGATCTCAGAAAATCAACGGTAGGGATTTGATCCAATTTGAACCGTCGAGATTCACTTCGGGTTTAAGGGGTTTGGACGGCTTGGATCACATCTTGGAGCGTCCAATGGTGGGGATTGGTCTGGAGGTTCACCCCCGGGCCCACATGACATTCACGGGGAGGAAAGGATGCGCCGGGCCTACACGTCAGTCACAGAGGGAGGAGATGCCAGGGGGCCCTGCCCGGCAGCGACCCAGGGACAGGGGCGAGCTCGCCGGTGCTCCCATGGCGCTCAGCCGAAGAGGAAGGGGAGGCGGCCGGCTCGACTGCGGTGGCCACGGCGGTGAAGATCGGCGAAATCCGACGGCGGCGGCAAGGCGGCGACGCGTCGGTGCCGAGGCCGACCAAGGGCAGTGAGCGACGGCGGAGGGATGGTGACGACGGCGGCTCACGGCAGATGGAAGAAGAACATCGGGGCACCGGGGAGGAAAGCAAGAAGAGGGCGGCGTGGTAGGGTACTCACCGGTGACAGGCAACGACCAAGCTACAGCAACTAGGGCGCGGTGACGACGGCTGAGACAAACAGCAGCAGCGGCGACCTCGCAGGGGCGGCGGCTAGGGCACAGGAGCGGGGGGGCGGCGCAGTATATATATATAGGGCGTAGGCGGCGGTGCGAGGCAGCTTTGGCAGCGTCTGGAGCCTAGGGGCGGCACGGAGCGGGGCGCGGCTCGGGATGGGCCTGGCGGCGGCGCAAGGGTGGGCCGAGCAGCGGCGGCGGTGGAGCGGGCTGGGAGGCGCAGGCCGAGGGGCTCGGGCCCGGGCGGCTTGGCCCGCAGCCGAAGAGACAGAAGGGAGAAAAGGAGGGAGAGAGGAGGCCCGGGAGGAAGAAGAACAGGAAAGGAAGGAAAAAAAAGAAGAAAAGGGAAGGGAGAGAGAAAAAAAGGAAAAAAACACAGGGGTTTTTCCCCAAAAAAGCCAAATTGAGAACTTTAGAAATTGGGATATTTGGGGAATTTAAGGGTTATTTTGGATTATCAGAATTTGGGGAAATATTTGGAATATTGGAATATTTCAAATATTTGAAAATTGTTTCGGGAATCGACAACTAGGAAGTATTTTATGGAATCCGGAAATTGGAAAAGCTCAGAATATCTGGGGATTTGAATTATTCTCAACGGAATTCGGACTTTGGGAAACCAGGGCGGATTTAATTCAACAGGGAGAAAGGTATATTTTTGGAAGCCTCGGATTGAGAAATTTAGAATATTGGAAATTGGGGGAACCAAAAGGTCATTGGGACCTTCAAAAATATAAGAATATTTCGGTAATTAGCAATTGGAAGATTTTTCGGTAATTAGCAATTGGAAGATTTTCGAGGGTTTGGGTTCGTTTTAAAAAGGAATTGAATCAATTTCAATGGAAGGGAATTTTTGCGGAACCAAAGAGACATAGGGGTTCTTAGGGTTTCAGAATTGGATTTATTCCGATAACCTCGGATATGGAATTTAAGGGAGTATTTCGGGATTGGACTTTCAAGGAATTAGGGATTTGGGAACAATGACCTGAGAAAAGAAATTTGGAGTTTGTTTAAATAATTACTAAAAATGATCTTTGTAATATTAAAATTAATTTTGGAGCTCTGAAAAATCCGAGAAATTTCAGAGTGTAATTACACACAACGGATTTATTAAAAATGATTTTGACAATGATTTATTACAGAAATTTTTATTTCCCATTTTTACTTTACTTGATTAATTTGCTTTACAATTTAATATAAAGTATAGAAATCTATTATTAATTAACTATTTAATTCCTAAAAAATCAGGTTGTGACACATATCACCCTTCCTTGGAAAGATGCGCGAAGGTTGATGCGGGGTGGCAGGCCATGCCCCAGCGCATTAAATGCACTGGTGCCCGTTTGGCCCTCGAGCACCTCTGTTGCAACGCGTCAGCCGTGGGTGCTTAGGGCCAACCTTCTAGGGGTTGTCTATCCGTCCGAAGTGAATCTAGACAAATGCGAGCTCAGGGGGCCCTGAGCTCCCAACCTTAGACCCTATGTCTTCCTGGCCCCCGGAGGAGGAGCACACGGTTCTCCTAGTGAATTCATGCCAGCTCCGGGAATAGTACTGGGGCACCTAGCTGCCTTGTGCTAGCGACATGGGGAATCCTAGTTCCCATATCGCCAACAATGGCCATTAGGGCGCAGGTGGCCGATGGGTGCAAATGGCTAGCACGACGTAGAAGGTCGACGATATAGCCGCATGGCAAGGCTGCTTGGTGAGGTGGAGCTATTGCTGGAGGGGTGCTTGAAGAGGCCACCAGAGGAGGGTGGCTCAGCTGTGCATGGCCGCTTTTACTGCTCATTGGCTCAGGTGAAAAACGGTGTAGACAATCGCTTGGACGACGGTGTTCGGGTGTCCCTTGTCCAGTTGGGCCTCCTGCCTTTTCCTAGAGCTCCTCCCCTTCTAATGGTGTTACACCCCGATCTGGCACCGTCGTACAACGGCACCAAATAAGGCATGCCGTAGAAAAACAGTGCGAACTGCTTTCCCGCGGAACCGCAATACCGATACCAGTCCCAGGACGCAGTGCTGGTATTCACGGAAAATAGATATACATCATCGTAAACCTTAGATAATTAAATAGACATATACCTTAACTTACATTGCAGCTTCGGAGCAAGCTAGATACAGCAATGAACAGCACAGAGGCAGCGGCAGCAACGAAACAACAGACTAAGTCCCAACACACAGGCAGCTGCTAGGAACTAGGACGACACCCAAGTCTTCACTTCACTGCAACTCCAGCTCCTGCTCCCGACGGAGAACTATATATGTAGAGCAAGGATGCAAGCCAGGGGAACTTAGGTGGTTGTTGCAGGCTTCAAAGTGAGGCTGGATAGTTTGCAATCAATTTTATTTGAAACGTTTTAAATCTGCTAAGTGTGTGCTTCTCAACAATCGGGGCAAGGTGGGTCTCGCCCGATCGGAGTGAAAATGTATCAATCTTTAATTATCTAATTTTCGCAACCTCAGTTGGCATCAAACCTGCTCCCAGAGCCAAAACATTTCTCCGAACTTCCTGAGTCCCACTGTCCTCGACAGTCAAGCCGACATCATCGGACAACCCACGTCCTCGACGGCACATCCATCTCACAGTTTCCAAACCACACACATATTTTGCTAACAGGGTAAAATAAAACTATGCTAAGGAGTCACCTCACATCCACCCATGATTGTGGGTACGGCTATTCAAACAGTTTAGACCTCTGCAGAGGGGGTATACTTTACCCACATGGTGCAACTCACTCTAGCCACCACCTCGCACTGTACGGGTACAATTGATGACATAGAGGTTTTCACAACAAGGCATTTCCCGAGCCCTCCTAGATTACCCCATGTCAACTAGAGGGATCTGAGACCAACAACAGGGTAGGTCCACGACCATACTGTGCCAGGAACCCAGAAGGCATCCCCGATGCCCTCCCGAGCGATCCACAATCTAAGGACATGCAAGGCGTCCCTGAGCAGCTAATTACTCAGCCAGGGGCTTATCATTTCACCCATGTGGTCGTACTGATCATATGCTCGGATGAAATTTCAAAGGAATCGGTCCTTAAGGCGACCACACAAGCATCGCACACCGGACCGGCCTTCTATCGCAAGTCTCCATTTTTAAAACTCATTTATCTTTCACAAGGCACCGACCTAGGTGTCGGGTTTTCCAAACCTTTCGTAAAGCTCAAGTTTTACCCAAAGTTCTCAATTTTTAAGTTTGGAAGGTAGTCGTCAGTACTCACATAGGAGTGCATGAATACCGAGGCGCAACAACGATGGTTACAAGGGAACAGGATATATCAATGTCAAATGAGTAGTTTAAATGCAACAAGTTTAGGAAGGTCCACCGATCTGACTCGCAGATGGGACCGCACGGATCAGTGCATGCTTATTGATGCAATTTCGCAACCAAAATAATTTAATTTCAATTATAGGATCGATTGATCAAAGGTGACTTGCCTTGCTCTAGGTCTTCACGTGTCTTCGAGAACCGTCGCGGAATCCGCTCCCAAACGAAATTCCGACGGCAATTACTACGCGCGAACAAACAAGAATCTACACTAATACCAGAGAAGAGACCCTATTTAGTGCTACTAATAGTGCCATCAGATAGATCTCAATTTTAGAAAATTATTGGAGTTGGAACAGAGTCAATCAGAGCTACGGATTAAAAGATATGAATTTCCAAAGTTTAATGAATTTCTGGATCGATGGAAAAGGAATTATTAATTTCCCAGAATAGAATATCCTCAAGAATCCCCCCTAGTTCACTGACAGTGGGGTCCACTGACATCCCTGGCCCACAGGTCAGGGAGTAGAGAGAGAGAACTGGAGTGGGTGGTTGCTGACATATGAGGTCCACATGTAAGAGAGAGATGGGAAAAGGAGCCATGGGCCTAGACCGCAGTGGATCGGGGAGAGATGGCCCACATGACAATGGCGCATGGTCCATGGACCGGGTCCAACTGGGTACGAGGAGGAAAGATGAGTGGGACGGTGCATGGGGGTGGTCTGCGGTGAACCGAGATGGACGGGCCCACCAGATAGAGGCACGGTCCATGTGCACGGTGCACACGCGCCAGGCCACACCTAGGCGGCGTTTGAGAGGTTGATACACCGGTGGGGCCCATTCATCAGCCACACCAAGGGGTAAGGGCCAGGCCCATAGGCCAGTGAGCGAGGGGCGGGACAATGGCTCTGCATGCATGGGGCCACCCGTCAGAGAGCGCGTGGGAGGGGTGTGGCTCCGTTGTCGGGATCGAACAACTGATAACAGTGAGGCCAATCCAGCGAGCGGCGGTGTTCTGTGGTGAGCGGTAGGCACCGGCGGGGAGAAGAGGTCAAGGGGAACCGACCGAGTGGCTCGGATTACACCGGGGATAAGTGACAGTGGCTAGCGACGAGATGCTGAAGCGGTGGGGAGAGAGAAGAAGGGGAGAGGGGCCGACGGCCATGGTGGTGTCGAGCGCAAGCCGAGGGAGTTCGAAGAGAGCTGAGAGTGGAGTAGGACGTGGGGAATCATCCTGAGGGGTTTAAACGCCAGGGTTTCGATGGGGAGCTCACCGGCGAGGAAGATTCACGGGCGATGGCGTTCGGGAGCGGGGATGATGGCACGGAGGAAGTTTGGGGCTGTGGAGGCCATGGCCCCAGGTACCTCATGACAAGCATATGGGCCAATCGGACAGAGGATGGGCCTAGCCTTGTAATTAGGGATATAGTAGAACTCGGCAGACTTAACCTTGTACGAAAGGAAAATACAATCCTAGTCGGACACGTTGTATTCCTAGAAGGAGATCCCTTGGTCGTAGTCCGACTGGGACTCCTACTTTGTAACCCTGTCCCCCAGTATATAAGGGGAGGCAGGGCACCCCCTAAGGGCAGGGTCACCAAGATCACAATCATACATCCTCAAAGGAAATACACCACAACTGGACGTAGGGTATTACCTCATCTCGAGGGCCTGAACCAGTATAAACCTTTCGTGTTCCTTTACAGTCCATCAAGTTTCGGTCTCACGAGTAGCCCTATATATTTATTGTCGGTGTAAAACATCGACAGTTGGCGCGCCAGGTAGGGGCATCGGTGAGATCATCTTCGACAAGCCTGATGGATCCAATCATCGGAGTCGACGGCATCAACTTCTTCCCCGCGCAAACAATCAGCTTCGGGAGCCTCGACTTTGTTGCTGACAAGTTTAGCAACCTCACCCTGTCCGAAACAGACTCGATCCGATCGGCTAGGAAACAAGCCGACTCTGCGCCGGTCGGCCCACGCAACGCTGCAGCAACCCTCATCGATTTGCTGCGGCAATCTTCATCTTGTCCGGGTCTCAGGACAACTCTTTCCTTCGGTGTTCAACTCGGACTCAGCCTTGAGCCTGCCAAGATCGGGCTAAGAAGGGAAGAGATCGTCAATCTCCCGTATAGACTCGACAATGCCATGGATATCTCCAATCAACATCCGACATGGTAAACCCGATCCCCTAAGGTTTGACTCAGATATGGCTCAGAGCCGCTTGAGATTGGATCTAGGGAGGTTGGGGTCGTTATTACCCTCCTCAACTATTCTGACTCCGACTCTCAGTCGGACTCCGACTTTAAGTCGGACAGTAGCTCGGCAAGCTTCTCTCTGCCATGTGAAGTCTTTATGATATCCAAGGGTTCAATTCCCACTCAGGAGGCACGATGACTACGAAAACAACAAGAGGAGGAAGCTACCGACTACGTAAACAACAGGAGGAAGACGGAAGACACCTACAGGCCGAGCGCAATGCCCGCAACAACGATCTGCGCAAGGCTGGGTGGACTGCTCAACAGCAAATCCTCCAAACCCGAGTCAGCGACCATGACGTTTTTGTAACTCCACAACAGAACGTTGTGGCCGCTGCAACTCTGCTAGATACACTGCAGTTTGGGCCTGATCACTAGGCCACCCCCACAATAGCAAGGATAAAAGCCATGATCATCACTGCTGCATGCCAGCAGCATCAACAGTCGGGTGACACTCTCATACTGACCAACAGGTCGGCTTCGCCAACGGTAATCTCATCTGCCTCAACGCGACGCCGGACGGCCAGCTCTAGTTGGCTACACACAAAGTCACGCCACACGTCACTTGGCAACCATAATAACAACCAACGACGCCGACATCAAGACGATCGTCGGGACAACCAGGACGTCCGAAGCCGACTACGACGTGATCTCAAGCAAGACATCAATGCACAACGCTGTGAACAAGAGGAAGATGAGTGTCATCGACTAAAAGAAGAGAATGAGCACTTCGGCCTCCACCACGAATGGTTTCACCGCCATAGTTGGAGTCGGAGTCCTCACACAGATGAAGGTATACCAGCCTTCACCCATGAGCTGCAACAAGTCAACTGGCTGCCAGGCTTCAAGCCGACTGGAATTGAAAAATATGATGGGAAGACCAACCATGAGTCTTGGCTCATAGTCTACACTCTGGCGATCCGAGCAGCCGGAGGAGATCACAAAGCCATGGCTAACTACCTCCCAGTCTCTCTAGCCGACTCAGCGAGGACATGGCTAATGGGACTTCCCAAGCAATCAATCGGCTCCTGGGGAGAACTCTGGAAACGCTTTATCGCCAACTTCCAGGGAACATACAAGAGGCCATCCTCCGAGTACGACCTATATCAGTTGCATCAAAAGAAGAATGAGTCTCTTCGTGACTTCATCAAGAGGTTTTCTGAGAAGAAGAATTCGATCTCGAAGATTAAGGACGAGGTCGTCATCGCCGCTTTTTGAAAAGGAGTCAAAGACACCCCGTTCATCGCTAAATTCACTCGGAAGCCTCCCAACTCTGTCAAGGCTCTATTCGACATGCCGAACAAGTACGTCGACTCGGCCGACACTGTTGCTGAGGCCCTCGATGACAAAAAGGCACCCTGACAGAAGGAGCGGAAGGACACCGATGATGCGGCCCTGACTAAGGCTGGGAACCGCAAACGAAAGTCGGACGACTTCATTGTGGCAGTTGGTCACAACCATCTTCGACCTCCTACAACTGAAGATTATTAGAATGATAAGTGACATGCTCGGGGGCTCAAAAGCTCAAATTGAAAAAATGGCATTCCCACTCCCAACTTGTGCAATACCAGACAGCTAAGTCGCTTTCTAATAAATATTTCTTCCTTTATTTGATATTTCTCACTCGGCCTCACCAATTCCGCAGCCACCTACACCTAATAGGTGTACATACTGTGCATTTTCTATTTTTGCTCTTAACGATTGCAAAAGTACTCAAGTAGCATAAATTTCGATCCGTAAAACTTTGCTCCATGAAAGACAAACTCAAGCCACCCAAAATGTGTGTCTGGGAAAGAGCCATGAGCCAACTCCCGATGCTAGGGGGCTATGACTAGTCGGGTAGAGTGCGTAAGGGGTCAACTACTCGGGGAAATTAATATCAATAAGAGGAGAAACACATATTTACATATATTGTAAAATACATAAATTTTTTTGGTTGATTGTTTTCATCATCAGATGCTACTCATCCGATATGTTTATAATGCAGGGCCAGTTCCGAATACGCGTAACAGGAACTCAGGGCTACGATCCTATCTCCTACACTCGGGGGCTAGACTAGTCTGCCAAGATACACTTGGAGTGCGACGCTTCAAGAATCATTTGGAATGCTTCACGAGGGCCATTGTTTGAGTACTCGCACCAGTCGGGACTCGTGTGTGGGCTAATAACCGACCTCTGGCACTAGTCGGGGCTCGTGTGTCACTCGGCTAAGTAGGGTACGCCTCATGAGGGCCGCCAGTCGAATCCTATGATAATGCTAGGTTTGGGTACCTTATTTGGTCATAACTCGGCTAAGTAGGGTATGCCCCATGAGAGTCGCCAGCCGAATCCTATGCTAATGCTAGGTTCGAGTACATTATTTGGTCACAACTCCGCTGGGTGAGGCAGGCCCCATGAGGGTCGCCAGCCAAATCCTATGCTAATGCAAGGATTCGGGTACCTTATTTGGCTAATAACCGACCTCCGGCACCAGTCGGAGCTCGGGTAACACTTCGCTGAGTTGTGTACGCCCCATGAGGGTCGCTAGCCAAATCTTATACTAATGCAAGGTTCGGGTACCTTATTCGGCTAATAACTGACCTCCGGCGCCAGTTGGGGCTCGTGTGCCACTCGGCTAGGTAGGGTACGCCCCATGAGGGTCGCTAGCCAAATCCTATGCTAATGCTAGGTTCGGGTACCTTATTTGGTCACAACTCTGCTGGGTAAGACACGCCCCATGAGGGTCGCCAGCTGAATCCTATGCTAATGCAAGGTTCGGGTACCTTATTCGGCTTTACCGAAGTTAGAGAAGACCTATATCGTCAAAGCACATCCGGAGTTCTCATGCACTGCGTCACACCTGAGGAGGGCAAGCAGATCCTGCAATATACCTACTCGGGCATTTGTGGCAACCATGCTGTATCCAGAACATAAGTCGAAAAGGCTTGCGGACAAGGATTTCTCTGGCTGATTGCTGTTACCGATGTTGAAATACTCATCCTAACATGTGAGGAATGCTAATTTTATAGGGCTGCGCTGGGTAGGTTGGTTTAGGCCAGCTTATTCGGTAGTAGGCCAAAGATATGAGTTTTTACATAGCATGCTCTATTGGGCCGCTCGCTGCCTGTGTTAAAATCATAGTGCAGGTGCTATCATAAAAACCGATTAAATAATCAGATATGCTTCATGCCAAGCCTACAGCCAGGTGTATACATTTAGGTATCTGCATTATTTACTAGGTATTGACAGCTGGTCTCCATTAAAATTGGAGATGTAGGTATCTCTCAAGTACACCTGACCATATATTGGGTTAAAATCCAAAAAGTGGTACTCAACTTACATGCTGAGCCAACTGAGCCAACAATTGCCCTGAGCAAAAATTATTCCAGCTGACATAATGCTGAAGAGTCTAATATACCAGTAGTATACTACTCGGAAAAGACTACAAGGTTAAAGATCTTTCACTTTATGTTTAATTGTTTCACAATTAAGCACAAAGTCAGGGGCTACACCTAATAGGTGCGCCTATTCAGCGCACACTATTCATGTTTCTATATGAAGCCCTTCATAGCCTCGTTGCCAGCTGACATGAAGTAGGACTCGGGAGAAGAAGCACTTGGACAAAGTGTACTCGGGAGCAATGCACTCGGGAATTCTTCACCGTGGAGGATGAGCACTCGGCGTCAGCTGTGACTCGACTATAAAGGTCTCAGGGGCTACTGTGGAGGCCATGGGCCCTGGGTACCTCATGACAAGCATATAGGCCACTCGGACAGAGGATGGGCCTAGCCTTGTAATTAGGGATATAATAGAACTCGGTAGACTTAACCTTGTACGATAGGGAAAATACAGTCTTTGTCAGGCACGTTGTATTCCTAGAAGGAGATCCCTTGGTCGTAGTCCGACTGGGTCTCCTACTTTGTAACCTTGTCCCCTAGTATATAAGGGGAGGTATGGCGCCCCCTGAGGGCAGGGTCACCAAGATCACAATCATACATTCTCAAAAGAAATACACCACAACTGGATGTAGGGTATTACCTCATCTCAAGGGCCTGAACCAGTATAAATCTTTCGTGTTCTTTGCAGTCCATCAAGTTTTAGTCTCACGAGTAGCCCTATATTGCCGGTGTAAAACATTGACAAGGGCGTTGTGTCCTTGGGTCGAGCGGAGACCGTGTGAGGAAGGGAAAACAGAGCCGGAGGGGAGCGGCGTCCTCGGCACAGGGCCTCGACCCGACGAGGGGTGCCCCAAAGTGGTCGAGGAGTGGCGACGGAGATCGGCTGTGCTTCGATATAACCCGCGGCCGGCTGCGCTCCAAGAATCTCAGGCAAGAGGGAATGGCTCTCAAGGGGGGTTTTATAGAGGGGAGGAGCTAGGTTGGTTTTGGGGGCAAACTCGGGACTTTCCGTGCTCAATTATGGCGGTGAGAGGGGACAAGATGGTGCCACGGCGGGAGTTCTCGCAGGTGGGGAAAATGACCGACGGTGAAGATTCGCGGGCAGCAATGGCGGTGTATCCGGCGGCAGAACTTGAAGTGGGAGCGCGGACTCGCGAGGTCACTGTGGGGCATGGCGGTTACTCGAGCACAGGCTGCTTTTGACCAACTCGGTTGAGCTGAGACAAGGAAGGTGGGAGGAGGAGGAGAAAAAGGGGCGGTGAGTGTAGTTTGCACCACAGCGGCTAGCGGCAACCATGGCGGGGCCACGATGATGTCGAGTAGCCGTGGTGGCATTTGGCTGAACAGGCTCTGGGCGCGGTTGGGGAAAGGAGACGAAACGGGGTACGAGATGAGCGCGCTGGCAGGCGGGCACGCGCGTGCACGGGATGGATGTCTGGCTGACAGGCAGGCCCAGGGAGAGTGGCTCACGCAGTGTGTGAGCGCGTGGCTGCATGGGAGCGGGCTGCTAGCGAGCGCAGCAAATCGATAGTGGTGCGGCGCGCGGGCACCACATGGCATAGATCTGACGGCGGCGGTTGGGCTTGGACGGATTAGTGAGATTAGGCGGTGGAGAGAGCTCGGGGGAGGGGGGGGGGTATGTGGCAGCAATCCATCGGCTCAGGGGCGAGGCGCAGGGCACAGAGCTAGGCCGAGGGGAAAAATGGCCTAGAAGCACAGTGCTCCCTCTTATTGTCCAGGGGGTTGATTGGAATGAGTTTTGGGGATTTTTCAAAGGGAATTTGATTTCAAATTGCATTTTTGAACTCAGGAGGGTTTAAGGTATCCAAAGAGGGGGTCCCAAGGGGATTTTTGGTATATTTTCTCCTTTTTGGACTGGCTTTGTATTTGGGACTTTCAAAGATTATTTAAGAGGGATAAGAGGGGATAAAGGAATTAAATTCAAATTCAATTGATTTGTTGGTTCTTGTAGGGATTTCTATGGAGAAAACAAGGAGGGAAAACCAAGGGGAGGGTTGGGTGTATTTTGGTAGGATTTTTGTGTGGACTTCATAGGTCATTTGGAGTGGGTCTCAAGGAGGTCAAAGATGGAGAGCTCATTGTATATTTATATATGTGTAAACACCTATGCATTTTTTTAAAGCTCAGGGTCACGTTAGGGGTCAAGGGGGGAAAACGCAAAGGAAATTTTAAGGAAAGGATCCGAATTTAAGTATCCCATCTGAAATTTCATAGGGCTCTTAAAGGAAGTGTGAGGAGAGGGAAGATTGAGGGAAAGGGATTGAATCAGAGCTGGAATCTCCTATTTGGAAATTGATTTCACGGGAGATTTTCAGAGGGTCAGAGAGGATATTTTTAGAGTTACAATTTGGATCTTCGGAACGAATATCGAAGCAGGAATTTTTGAAGGAGAAGATTGAGAGACTTCGCCGTTAGGGTTATTAGGAGCAAAGTGCGAATACGCTGATTTGAACTCAGAGATTATCTTGAGACGGAGGTTTTGAGAGGTTGGTTTTCGAGATCAAGGACAAGAAGACAAACTAAGATCCAGGCATGACTTGTGACACAACACATAAAGATCGAAATTTTTACGGGTAGATTTTAGTAAAATAAAGTTTAACGTCTTACTGAAAGTGGAGCGTTACAAATAGCCGGTCTGCTTCCAAACCTTGGTCATGGGGAGTCTCTTGGTAAGGAGGGAGGCATTGATGGTGTTTCCAGAGAACTTGCGGCAATGAGGTGACCGGTATGCTGGAGATGTGGTGTTCGAAGCTTCCATGGTTCGACCGTGCGTTGGTGCGTTGGGGCGGAGTCGGAGCTGCTTGGCCGGATGTGGCAAGCTTGGCAACGATAACCCCTAACTACTTTCATTTTGGCAGTGCTATGCAGGTTTGGTACATGTGGCTTCTGCAATGCGCCGTGCATTGGTGTGCTGGGGCAGAGTCGGAGTTGCTTGTCGGGGGTGGCAAGCTCGGCAACGATAACCCTCAACAACCTTCATCTAGGTAGCGTTGTGGCGGTTGTGGTGCTTGTGGTAGGCTGATGGTGGGAGTTTGGGCGAAAGCTTGGCCTGCATGCCAACGATGTTGACGCCTGTGGGCGTCGTTCTCCTTCTTGAAGGCATCATTGTATTGCACCTACTTCTCTTCAGGTAAAAACCTAGTTCCGTTTTTCGGATGGGCGTTGTTTGCATCTTGTACTCTTCTTTCCTCCAAGCTTCGCATAGAGCACTCTGCCCCACATTTTGGTGTGATGTGGTTGTTGAGACTAACGACCATCCATAGGAAGTTGGAGCTGCTCGTTTGAGGTCGGCAACGATGACCTGTAATGGGTCTCAGTAGTTGTGCCATCACAAGTTTAGTCTATTTGTTCTCCTTGTGGGTTTGTTGCCAGTTCCCCCAATTAAACCGTGCGGTTATAAGGTTTTTAGGCCCGGTTTTTCTTATAAACTGGATCAACTCTTTTTTCTTGTTAATATAAAACAGAAACTCCCTATCCACCTCAAGTTTACCTTGAAAAAAAATATTATTATCATTATCATTGTTGTTATTGTTATTGCTATTATTATTCATCATCGCCGGTTATCCCAAAAATATATATAATTTTGTTGCTGCGTATACATTGTTACTGCCTGGTACCAAAAGGTGTGCCGGGCCACATGTGCAATGACTGTTTCAGTAGAACTGACAATAGCAATTTGATAATGTAGGGTCGCGGTGGTATACACGATAACACGATGTGCTACGTGCTAAGTACATATGTTACTAGTGTGGTTATGCTTAGAACAAAAGGAACTCATGGATACCAGGATACGTAAATAATTCGGTCATCCTGATATGCTTTTAACTTCAACTAAAAATGGTGCTAAGTACAATGTTACTAATGTTTTTTCCTTTCAATGGAAAGTACTCCTACTTGTTAAAGTTGATCTAGCTTTACGTGCTATGTTGATGTCGTATTCGACATCATTCAATGTGTGAATAGTATTTATTCCTATCCTGGCTTTTGCCATAGCCACGCCAGAAATGGTGTAACCCGACAAGTAGTATCACATGAATGTTTATTACATTTTCGTTGTACACATATATAACGGCACATCTACTCAGGTTCTAGCTACAGCTAGAATCGATTAATTAAATCGATTGTAGTGTGTGAGATTTCGATGCTACTTTATAGCTTCCGACACTGAGTATGTTGGGATTTGATTAGTTTAACCGCTAGCGACCAGTTCTAACCACTGATCAGCCCCATGCATGATCGCAAAAAGATTAGGGCAAATAATCGGCAGGCATGTACTACTGAGGTGCAGTGAAGTAACGTGAGCCTGCACATGAACAGAGGATGTTGTTCGATCATTACGGCACAAACTTGCATGATATTTTGGAGTTTGCATTGTTGCGGATTTTCAATGTTAAGAACGATGGGAATCTAGTTACTTGCTCTGTTTAAAAGGAGTCGTAGATCCTCAGAAGTACTCGTTCCGTGCATGAATACAAGGATTTTGATATCTCTGAGGAGAAAAAAGAACAATAGAAATCATCTCAATTATCCATTCAATCCATCAATCTATCATTTTTTTTACTTTATTCCTATTAAATATGCCAAAAGTATAATAGACATCACCATAGTTATAATTTTTTTCTATCTTAATTTTTTAAAAATGGCATAACGTCTTATATTTGTGGATGGAGGGAATAGCTGGCAAGACCGCTAGTTCATACATTTGTAAATTCTTACTGAATCGCATTAATTTGTAGCTACTAAAACTCTTCCAAACAGGAGGTCAGCATAAGAACTTGGCATAGGACATTTAAGTCTAGACTTTAGGCTTAGTTCCATGATCCCATTTAAATCTTATAAAAATAGTATGCAATTCTTGATAACTTCTAGGTCCTATTAGCTACAAATAGAAAGTAGCAACTGATTGCTTTGAGCATCCATATCAGAGCTATCCATCCACACCTTGAGATCTATGTAGCCTAAAAGCAGAAAATAGGGAAATGTTGATACATAGCGGGCCCACCGTATGCATATATTTCAACTTTATATAAATATAGCCTCCTCTCTCTCCTTCCTCATTCTCTCCCATTCCCCTCTCTCTCCTCCCTCCTCTCTCCAATCCAGATCCGGCAGGGCTCTTCCTCCGGTGGCGACACCTACGACGGAGTCCCGCTCGACCCCGCCATCGGCCCGGCGAAGCTTGGGCATGGCGCTGTGATGACCACCACCTCGAAGAAGGATAGCAGAGAGAGGTAGGGATGGTGCTGGTGGATCCGCTGTTGGCGACAGTCGAGAATGGTGGAGGAGCGAGGGGACGGTGGTCGGGCGTGGCTGATCCAGAGGTGCAGGTCCTCGGCCATCGCAGTCACCGACGGATAGGGCATCCCTGAGCTCCGTCGCTGCTAGATTCGCAGCCAGGGAGGCTCAAGAGCAGTGGATCTGCAGCAACGGAGCTCTAGCATGGGCGGCCCTAGTGGATCCCTGACGGGGAGGCTCGGGCGTCTCGGATCAGCCGCCAATGACGACTAAGAGCTATGGATTTGCCACTGGTGAGGTTCGATCGTGGCTCTCTCTATCCTTCCCCTCCCTTTCTCATCCAAATCCTAGCGACGGCCCTCTCTCTGGCTTGAGCTCCGGTGGATCCAATGCTAACAAGGAGTTGTGCATCTAGCGCCGCGAGGAGCGACGGAGGCGGATCCAGTTGAGGCCTACGACGACGGTGCCCTGTGCTACCATTGCGGTTGAGCTCAATCTTCATTCCTCTCTCTCCACCAGCTTCACCATCAATAGCATAATGGCTTGCACATCTCCGTTGCCTTCATCACCGGTGACAGAGCTCGAGTGCGTGCACAGAGATGGCAATGGGTCCCCGTTTCTCCATAGGTATTTCTTCCATTAGGGGACGGGGATGGTTATAATAGGGTATCCACAGAAAATCAAATGGAGAGAAAGTGGTCTCCATCGGGTCCGGCAGGGGCAGATATGATCCTCCGTCCCCTGCTCCCCGCTTCCCGCGAAGACCGTTTAAATAGTATAGGGATGCAATTCTTATATAACGAACCAGCCCAAAACAACAAGGCCCGATAGAGATCACTGAAGTATATAACCCACCTGCAAACCCTAGATCCCAACGAGACACCGAGTGACCGACAGACAGAGGGCCTCAGGCACCACTCATCCGCTCAACCGCTCCTCGCTCGGCCGCGAACCCTCAGTGGCGAGTGCGACTGCAGCGCCGCCAGGCCGGGGCAACGGAAGGTACGCCGCCGTGCAGGCCCCCTCCTCCTCCGCTCCTTGGCCGCCGGCCCCCCGGGCAGGTGCGCCGGTGCCATGCTCCTCCTTCTCCTCTCGTCACCCTCGCCTTCGGCCTGCCCCTGCGTCTCCAGCCGTCCCTCACCTTCATCGCCCTCCTGGCCTCCCCTAGCACCCCTCCCTCACCCTCTGCCATCCAGTCCAGATCGGGAAGATGAGGCCAGCCGTCCCGATTGAGAGCCGAGTAGCAGGGACAGAGGCTCTGCGGGGATTAATTCCCCGTGCGGAGGGTGGGGATGGGAAAAATATTCCCCCATTACATTTGGCAGGGGCAAGGGCGGGGGAATTTTTGACCCACGGGGGCGGGTACAGAGGCCTATCCCCTGGCGGGGAATTTTCCATTGCCATCTCTAGGTGTGCACATCTCCATCATCTTCACCGTTGGCGTGCTCTGCCTGCTGTCTTGTGCACCCTGACCTCCCCACCGGTGCGTCTGCATCATCTTCATTGCCAATGTGCACTGCCTGCCCCGTTGCGCACCCCGTCCTTCCCTGACCGTGGGCCCTGCCAGTGGAAGTGGGGAGGACTGAGTCTGCGTGAAGATTGACAGCAACGCAGTTCGATCCCCTCCGGCGGAATTGTCCCCGATCCTACATGTCAGCGAGAGGGAGGGGGGGTGCCCGCGCAGGCATGGTGCGGGGAAAGAGGGAGAATGGGCGGCGGCCCAGGAGGAAAAGAGGAAAAAAGAGAATAGAAAATGAAAAAGGGGAAAAGGATTTTCCCAGGGGTTTCCAATTGAAATTTAATTTTGATAAAGCTTTTTGATTTAGTAAATTAGTTCCAGTGCTCTGAAAATTCCAATTCAAATCCAGTTAATTTATTTTGGCAAGAGGAATACAAGAAAAAAAATATTCCTGGCCATGATAAATTATTATTTAATGCTTTTACCATTATTTCTTCCATCCAGCCTTTTAAAATAATTTCTCGGGATGAATTTTTTGTGGCTCTATTAAGGGGGGACTCAAAGTGTAACAAACCTACCCTCCTGAAACAAAATCACATCCTCAAGATTCAGAAGAGCTAGCGAAGAGATGTGGATGGACGGACTTCAGTTCATCCTCTCGTTCCCAAGTGGTCTCTTTGTCTGAATGGTGGTTCCACTATACCTTATAGAATGTGATCACCCTGCTCCTGGCATTTCTTTCGCTAATCTCCAGGATTTGGATCGGTCTTTCCACGTAGGTGAGGTGTTCCTGGATTTTGATTTGTTCCTGATTGGCTTGTTCCACGGGTACTCTCAGGCATTTCTTCAATTGAGAGACATGGAACATATCGTGGATGCCTGCCATTGATGCTAGGAGATCCAACTGGTACGCGACTTCGCCTTTGCTAGCTAAGACTTGGTAAGGCCCCACGAAGCATGGTGCCAATTTCCCTTTAGTTTGGAGCCAGTGAATGCCTCGGAGTGAAGTGACACGAAGGTACACGTAGTCCTCTTCCTCAAAACATAGATCCTTGCGGCGGTCGTTAGCATAACTCTTCTGTCGAGACTAGGCCGTCTTCAACCTTTCTCAAATGATAGCCACTTTCTCCTTGGCTTCTTTGAGAGCATCGATTCCGAATAGCTGTCGCTCACCGGTCTGATCCCAAAAAAGAGTAGTATGGCACTTCCTACCAAACAGAGCTTCGAACGTCGCCATTTGCAAACTGGCATGGTAACTGTTGTTGTACGAGAACTCTGCATATGGCAGACTCTTATCCAAAGTTCCCCAAAGTCAAGTGCGCAGGCCCTTAGCATGTCCTCCAATATCTGATTGACCCTCTCAGTTCGCCCATCTGTCTGTGGATGGTACGCCGTGCTGAATTTCAGACGAGTTCCCAGTTCTGTCTATAGCTTCTACCAGAATTTGGAAGTGAACTGGCTTCCACGGTCAGATACGGGCCATGTAAAGTTCTGCTAGCCTCTTGCTTGAGTAGGTAGTGTGCACGGGGATGAAATGAGCAACCTTAGTTAGTCGGTCGATGATCACCCAAATCGAATCGTTTTTCAATGAGGTTCGGGGCAAACCGGTGATGAAGTCCATCCCGATCTCTTCCCATTTCTACTCTGGAACCCTTAGCGGTTGTAGCAACCCTAATGGCCTCTGGTGTTCCTCTTTGACATGCTGACATACATCACAAAGTGCCACAAACTCTGCTATTTCTCTTCTCATACTAGCCCACCAAAATTTCGTCTTGAGGTCTTTGTACATTTTAGTAGTACCAGGGTGAATTGAGTATTGCGTCTCATGAGCCTCCTGGAGTATTAGATCCTTGAGCCATTTGTTTTCCAGAACACATAACCATTATCCCATCCAGACAGTTCCGTGTTCATCTTCCTTGAAACCTTGGGCCTTTCCTACCCTCATATTCTTCTTGAGCTCTTTAATCTATGGATCGTCCGCTTGTGCTTCACGAACTTGGTCAAAAAGTGTGGGTTGAGCCTCTAGGGCTGCCACAAATCTCGGGTTGACAATGCCTAGATTCAAGCGTTCGAAGTCCTGATGAATTTCCTTGCACATCGTCTCTACCCAAACAATGTTATAGTAGCTCTTCCTGCTCAGGACATCTGCAACCACATTGGCCTTGTCGGAGTGGTAGTGTATTCCCACATCATAGACATCATAGTCCTTAATTAATTCCAGCCATCTTCTTTGATGGAGGTTCAGGTCAGCATGGGTGAAGATGTACTTCAAACTTTTGTGGTCGGTGTAGATCTCACTGCGGTTACCAATGAGGTAATGCCGCCAAATTTTTATGGTGTGAACCACTGCTGCCAATTCCAAGTCATGCGTATGGTAGATGCCTTCGGAAGGATGCAACTGGCAGGACGCATAGGCAACTACCCTGCCCTCCTGCATCAACACACACCCAAGCCCTTGGCGAGATGCGTCGCAATACACCGGAAAGTCCTTCTTCGGGTCTGGCAAGATCAAGATTGGCACAGACACCAATCTCTTTTTCAGCTCCTCAAAACTGTGGTTGAACTCGGCTGTCCAAATAAACTTCACATCTTTCTTCAACAGTTGTGTCATTGGCCTTGCAATCTTTGAGAAATTCTCGATGAATCGGCGGTAGTAACCCGCGAGTCCAAGAAAACTCCGAATCTGCATCACTGCTTGTCACACCCAGGGTTTCCCCTTAAACAGAGCCACACAAAATATATTAAAGAAAATGCCTCAAAGAAATTATTTTAAAAGGCCAAGGTAATTAATTAAATAAGTGAAAAGCAAAATAATAAATTATCATGGCTGGGAATATTTTCCCAATATTCTCCTTACCAAAATACACTAACAGGATTTTTACGGGAATTTTTAGAGCACTGGAAGTAATTTTAATAATTCAAAACAAATTATCAGAATTAAAATCCTTCTGGAAAACTTTTTTCCTTTCCTTTCTTTTACTTTTTATTTTTCTTTTTCTTCCTTTCCGTCGGGCCACCGGCCCAGCGCTATTCCTCGGCCTGCCGTGGCCCGTGCGTGGTCCCTGTGGGCCCCACCTGCCAGTCACCCGCGCCGCGCGTCTCTCCTCACCCTCTCTCTACCACGTGGGCCCTGCCCGTCAGCCCATGCCCACGCCTCCTTTTTTCCCCGTGCCATTGATAGCCAGACCCTGCCCACCAGCGTCCGCTTGCCCACGCTGTTCCCCTCACCGCTTCCACTGACATGTGGGACCGAGGCCCCACATGTCAGCTTCGCCCCCACTCTCCGGCCAAATCGGCCGGAAGGGAGCGAGCTGCCTCGCCCATCTGATCCGCGCCCGGTGCTGCCCCCTCGCGCCTCGGCCCTTGATTCAAATGCCATGGACCGCGTCCTCGCGCCACTCCCCTACTTCTCCGCCTTCTTCGCGCACGCATGCGGGCAAATTTCACTGATCCCGCCATCGCTGCCGCCCCACATTCTCATGAAATTCGGCCAACCCTGCCATGAACTCCCGCAGCCGAGTGCATAGAAACCCTCCCCGTGCTTCGCCCTTGCTTTCCCCTCATTTGCCCCCACTTGTCAAGCCCTCTAACCCCCTTTGCGCCGAGCTCCCGAGCCGCTGCCACGCTCCACTGTCTCCAGCCGAGTGCCACCGCCGCTGTAGCCATTGCCACCCATGTCTCTCGCCACCACCGCCTTCGCCGCACTCCGGGGCATCTAGGCCGTCATCCCCTCGAGCTCCATCGCCGCCGGGAGCCCAATCCCCTCGTCGCCCTCGTTAGTAAGCCCTTCCACCGGCCTTTGGCCGTGCCTCCCCGTCAGTCTGCTCGGCCATTTTGGCCCTAATCTCTTACTACACCTTTGCCAGGACCCCTTCGACCCTGTCGGTGCCTCCGTTGCCGTGTTGCACCGCCAAGACGCCGTCGCCGCTATCTTCCCGAACTCCGCCGCCACTTTTCCTCTCCGTTCGCCGCCGTTCAACATTCTACGGGCGCCGCAAGTTGTTGGTGAGCACTCCTTGGTCTCCCCCACCTCCTCCGCCGCTCGCCGATGCCCTCTGCCATGCCGAATGGTCGTCGGCGGTGACCATAGGGCTGCCCGTGCCGTCACTGGCCGCGCGCCGGTGGGGCTTGGTCCCGGCTTGATCTGAGCCATCCGATCTGCCTCGGCAGATCGGGACCACTCGTGCGCCGCGCCCGCACGCGGTCAACTGTGTCCACCGTGCGTCGCCCTCCCCGCGCCACTGACAGGTGGGGCCCGCCTATTGGCGCCAGTCCCCCGTGGTCCGCTGGTGCAGTAATCCTAATAATTGCGCAATAAATCGGTTAACAATTAGTTTTGCATAGGAAAATCACTGTAAAACTTCAAAAATCTATAACTAATTCATACGAGCTCCGATTAATTCCATTCAAATTTCATTAAATCCAGAAAAATGCCAAGAATCTAGTAAAAATAATTTCAGCCCATGTCTCAGTGTCCACATGTACTGTTTTTAATTGTTTGTGTTTTGTTTGCTATAGAATCCGACGTAGTCGACCCTCAAGTTTATTACGAAGTCGTTGCTGAGTTCGCCGAGCCGGAGCAAGGCAAGTTACATCGTTTCCTCAATCATTTTGCACCCATTTATTGCAAAATATTTGTTTTAAATTAATAAACATGCATTATTTCATCATTTCATGTGGGAAGGTTGAACTATATAAATGCAATTTTAATTGCTCTGACTTAATTCCCCCTATACACCTTTGTAGCTAGGTAATAATATGACTAGAGACTATTGTTAGGATGCTTAGCCATGCTTAGAAACCATTAACTCACATGGGAATTTAAATACTCTTATTTACATTTATTGTTCGACTCTATGTCAAGAAATGGAACTTTGGACATGCTGATCTTAAATTATTAAAATTTTAACCTAAATGGTGGGCTGTGGTGCATGGTTTTGTTGGTCACACCCATGGCAGTTAAGGACCGATTCACGGGAACCCCTTGGGCAATTAATCATACATTCCACAAGCCAGCATGGGCAACGGTTGGGCTTGTAGCGTCTCTTCTCCCTCTCCGAGGCACCATTGGTGAGAATGGGCGTGATGGAGTTGGGTCAGCTCAGGGTCGGGTTGATCGGCTTCCAGATCTATTGTGGCGCAAGGGGGGATAGCCTGGCCGATATGGGGTGTCCTATCGGCAGGTGCAACCTCAACGTGGTGTGGATGGTTAGGGAGAGGTTGCGTGAACGGTCCTATCACAGCCTCTCACGGGGTGTCGTAGTGACACGCCGGCACACGGGAACCTGTGTGAGGCTGTGTCTTGTGGGTACAGTTGTACACCTCTAGCCAGAGTTAAAATCTATTCGAATAGCCGCGCCCGCGGTCATAGGCATCTTGGTCAAGACTCTCCGTGATTAGTCTCACTATAATAAATTGACTTAAAATTTGGTATAGTGATAGGATGGATGGTTGGGCCTAGTTAACATGGTGTAACGTTAATCAGTGGAGGATTAATATTGTTCAATTAATCAATCTTTTTACTATTTGTGAACTACTGTTGTTTGCCATTGCTTTTACGTAAATAAACCCCTAGCCTATTTTTGTCTCCCTTGCATTGTGCATATTTGCGAGTGTGATTTGTTGAGTACTATGGGTGGTACTCAATCTTGCTCCCTTTCCCCTCCCAGTGATGGAGTACTTGTCCGATGAGGATCATCTGGAGGACTAGGCTAGATCCGCCGTCAAGACGCTTGTGGAATGGAAGCCTCCGCTTGGCTAGCTGTATATAGGCTTTATTTATCTTTACCGTTGCATTTATGTAAGGCAATTTTATTCTGTTTGTAAGACGCACTCTGTATGGCAACTTGGTATTGTGTACCCTAGCTTTCTTGGACAAGGATTTAATACACAGAAATGTTCAGAATTCTGGTTACGAATTTCTGGGCATTACAAGTTGGTATCAGAGCCGAACTTGACCATAGGACCAGCCAAATGGAAATCCTAAGAGCCCTCTGAAATTCTCATTTGCATATGCTTTTTGCACTTGGAGTTATTTCGAGAAAAATTGGGAATTTGTTCTCGGATTGGGATAAAATCTTGACTTTTATTTGACCAAAATTTTTGAGTCAGGTCAAAGCTAGGGTAGAAATTTTATTCGAGGGTTATGGCATAGGTGTCCAAATTTTGGGGAAAACATTGGTTTATTGGGGTGATGTATGATTTTAAGGTATGCACAAAATATTTTTACTTGATTTGCCATTATTATTTAAAATTAATTCTTTACCATATGGTTCTGTTATATTATTTCGTCGGATTCTCAATAAAGTTTATAGGAAAAATTATTTCATGCATAAAATTGTTGTTTATTTTCAAATTATTTACTGTTCACTCTATTTGGATCTGAGCATACATTGATTCCCCCTCCTTGCCTTCTATAAATGAACAGTCCCCCCAACCAACGCGGTGCAGACATGGGTAGATTCGTCGAAGGGCTTCGCATAATGAGTTTCACTTGGGGGTACAGCCACGCCCCGGAGTACACCACCGTGGAGTCCATGGAGGGTGAGCTCCCTCACCTTGTTCGCTTGGAGTTGCTAGGCGAACTATACCTCCCACCAGCCATGGAGGTTGAGATCAGCGGGCATACCTACGACCACGCCTGTCAGGAGGCAGCCTTCTGTCCGATTGGAGAGCTACGCTGGAGGCACCACTGTACCCTCTGCACCACATGCATGCCAACTGGGTGCGTACGGCCCACGACAGGGAGGATGCCAATAGGATGACCATCATCGGTCTCTAGAACCGGATTGACCACCTAAAGAAGGAGGTCACGGAGCTAAAGGGGCAGCCGCCACCCGGTGGGGGCAGGATCTATCTGACCCCGAGGAAGAGGACCCTTCCTCTGGTGCGTATTTAGTTGGCCCCTAGGAACGGGCCACACGCACTGCCAGCTCCTACACCAGCGCCAGCTCCTGCACCAGCGCCAGCTCCTGCACCAACACCGACCGACGGCATGATCAGCACGTCGTCAAGCAGCGGCAGCTCTTAGGGAGGTACCAGCATCCACGGGGGCTTCACCTCCACCGACAACAGCAGCTCCCCCAACGGATCCCGCACCTGCAGTGAGGTCAGTTCGTTAGCTCACGGTAGTGAGGACTACGTGAGTAGATCCAAGACCTACATCGACGACGAGGTGGGTGATGAGTAGGAGCCAGAGCACAACTTGGACGACCGCAGGAGCCGCTCGGAGCACTAGGCGCGTCATCCTTAGCTTTATCGTTTTCTTTAGTTTAATTTCATGCTTAATTGTAATGTCAGGATGTTTGCTTTGGGGTAGTTGGTGGTTCATACCGTCGGTTGTGGTATGGCTGCCTCAGTTAGGAGTCGAAGTGTTTTTGTAATGTTTCTAAACTATGCACTTCAGTTAATTTAATTTAGTCACTTAATTATCACTCCTATTTCTGAGCCACCTGTTTTCCTCCTTTCCTTTCATTTCCATCCCCCTTCAGATGGTGAACACCAGGAATGGTAACCGCGCTGCCAGCGATGCTAGTGTGACGAATCAACAAGATGGAGCGCCACAGAACAATGGGGCTCCCCACCACATGCCACCTCCCTTACCTAAGAACCCAACACTCGCCCAAGTTCTAGCCAACTAGAACCAGATGATGGCAATCATGATGCAGCAGTTGCAGCAAAACAACTTGCAGCAGCAGCACCAACAACCTCACATCCTAGCCTTCGCTCCTCAGTCTAAGCTGCCTAAGTTCTTGAGGTCAGGCCACCTACTTTCTCCAGCAGCACCAACCCCATGGACACCAACGACTGGTTCTTGGCAATTGAGAAGCTCAACCTCCTCCAATGCAACTACCAGGAGAAGGTCACCTTTGCAATGCACCAGCTCTAGGGTCCCGCCTCAGCTTGGTGGGACAATTTCCTCGTGACCCGCACTACCACCAGTGAGGTCACTTGGGCTGAATTCTGCCATGGCTTCCAAAAGTCCTAGATTCCGGTCGGCATTGTGGCACAGAAGAAGAGGGAATTCAGGGACTTGGTGCAGGGAAGCAAGACAGTCACGGAGTGTGAGTGCCATGGGCCCCGGGTACCTCATGACAAGCATATGGGCCACTCAGATAGAGGATGGGCCTGGCCTTGTAATTAGAGATATAGTAATCCCTAGCAGACTTTGCCTTGTATGATAAGGAAAACACAGTCCTAGCTGGGTGCATTATATCTCTAAGAGGAGATCCCTTGGCCGTAATCCGGTTGGGCCTCCTACCTTGTAACCCTGTCCCCTAGTATATAAGGGGAGGCAGGGCGCCCTCTGAGGGCAGGTTGAGTTGGTTCACCAGAATCACCACCATACATCCTCAAAGGAATACCACCACAACTGGACGTAGGGTATTACCTCACATCGAGGGCCTGAACCAGTATAAAATCTCCTTGTGTTCCTTTGCAATCCACCGAGTTTCCATCCGCTGAGTAGCCCCATGTTCATATTGCCGGTGTAAAACATCAACAGTTGGCGCGCCAGGTAGGGGCTTCGGCGCAATCTACATCTACAAATCTCGATGGATCCAACAACCGGAGTCGACGGCAGTGAGTTCTCCCCCAGAGACACGATCACGTTCGGCAGCCTCGACTTCATCACCGATGAATTCGGCAACCTCACCTTGGCCGACTCGGACCCGATCCGATCTGCCATGGAACAGGCTAACTCTACGCCAGTCAGCCCACACGACGCTGCGGCAACCTTCGTCAACTTGCTGCAGCGATCTTCATCTTGTCCAGGTCTTGGGACAACTCTTTCCTTCGGTGTTCGACACGGACTCGGCCTTGAGCCGGCCAAGATCAAGCTAAGAAGGGAAGAGATCGTCAATCTCCCGTACAGACTCGGCAACGCCGAGGATATCTTCAGACAACATCCGACGCGACAAACACGATCCCCTGGTGTTCGACTCGGATACAGCCCATAGTCGCTCGAGATCGGATCTAGGGAGGTCGGAGTTATATTCACCTCCATCAATTATTCCGACTTCGACTCGCAGTCGGACTCTGACTCTCAGTCGGATTCCGACTATAAGTCGGATAGCAGTTCGGCAAGCTTCTCTCCGCCACGAGAAATCTTCATGGCATTCAAATGCTCTACTCCTACTCAGGAATCAAACCAACTACACGAGCAGCACGAGGAAGAGGCCTGCCGACTGCGAGAACAACAGGAGGAAGAAGCAAGACGCCTGCATGCCCGCAACAACGGCCTACGCAGGGCTGGGCGAACCGCTCAGCAACAAACCCTCCAAACAAAAGTCGGCGACCACGACGTCTTCGTCACGCCACAACAGAACGTCGTGGCCGCCACAACCCTACTGGACACGGTCCAGCTTAGGCCTGATCACCAGGCCACCCTGACGATCGCAAGGATAAAAGCCATGCTCACCGCTGCTGCATATCAACAGCATCAATAGTCGGGCGAAATACTCATGTCGACTAACAAGTCGGCTTCCCCAACGGCAATCTCATCCGCCTCAACACGACACCGAGTGGCTAGCTCTAGTCGGCTGCACACGGAGTCATGCCAGACGTCACTCGGCAACCCCAACAACAAACGGCGGTGTCTACATCCAGATGACCGTCAGGACAACCGGGATCTCCAAGGCCGACTACGACATGACCTTCGGCGAGACATCAACACTCGGCGCTACGAATGAGAGGAAGATGAGCAATGCCAATTGGAAGACAAGAACAAGCGTTTCGGCCTTCACCACAAGCGGTTTAACCGCCGCGGTCGGAGCCGGAGCCCTCACGAAGACGAAGGCGTACCGGCCTTCACCGAGGAGCTACAACAGGTCGACTGGCCGTCGGGTTTCAAGCCTATAGGCATCGAAAAATACGATGGCAAGACCAATCCTGAGTCCTGGCTCACGGTCTACACCCTGGCAATCCGAGCAGCTGGAGGAGATCACAAAGTCATGGCTAACTACCTCCTAGTCGCTTTAGCCGACTCGGCGAGGACATGGCTAACGAGACTTACCAAGCAATCAATCGGCTCCTGGGGAAAACTCCGGGAACGCTTCATCGCCAACTTCCAGGGAACATACGAGAGGCCATCTTCCGAGTACGACTTATATCAGTTGCATCAAAGGAAGAACGAGTCTCTTCGTGACTTCATCAAGAGGTTCTCTAAAAAGAAGAATTTAATCCCGAAGATGAAGGACGAGGTCGTCATCTCCGCCTTTTGAAAAGGAGTCAAAGACACCTCGTTCATCGCCAAATTCACTCGGAAGCCTCCCAACTCTGTCAAGGCTTTATTCGACATGGCGAACAAGTACGCCGACTCGGCCGACGCTGTTGCTGAGGCCCTCGATGACAAGAAGGCACCCTGACAAAAGAAGCGGGAGGGCACCGACGACGCGGTCCCGACTAAAGTTGGGAGTCGCAAACGCAAGTCAGACGGCTTCATTGTGGCAGTCGGTCACAGCCGTCTTCGACCTTCAACAACTAAAGATTATTAGAACAACAAGTGACATGCTCGGGGGCTTAAAAGCCCAAACGCAAGGATGGCATCCCCACTCCAACAGACTGAACAGCTAAGTCGCTTCCTGATAAATATTTCTTCACTTGGCCTCGCCAATGCCGCAGCCGCTTACACCTAATAGGTGTACAAGCTGCACTTTTTTCTGTTTTTTCTCTTAAATGATTGCAAAAGTACTCGAGTAGCATAAATCCTGATCCGTGAAACTTTGCTCCATGAAAGATGAACTCAAGTCACCCAAAACGCATGTCTGGGAAAGAGCCATGAGCCAACTCCCGACGCTAGGGGGCTATGACTAATCGAGCAAAGTGCTTAAACGTAAGGGGTCAACTACTCGGGAATATTAATATCAACAAGAGGAAGAACATGTATTTACATATATTGTAAAATACATTTTATTCGGGTGATTGTTTTCATCATCAGATGCTACTCATCCGATATGTTTATAATGCAGGGCCAGTTCTAGATACGTGTGACAGGAATTTAAGACTACGAGCCTATCTCCTACACTTGGGGGCTAGACCATTCTGCCAAGATACGCTCAGAACACTCCATGAGGGTTATTAACCGGGCACTTGTGCCAGTCGGGACGTCATCTTCCCCGGCTGGGCTCCATGTGAACTAACAATCGATCTTCGACGCTAGTCGGGGGTCATATACCACTCGACTGGGTGAGGTACGCCCCATGAGGGTCGCCAGCCGAATCCTACGCTAATGCTAGGTTTGGGTACCTTATTCGGTCACAACTTGGTTGGGTAAGGTATGCCCCATGAGGGTTGCCACCCGAATCCTATGCTAATGCAAGGTTCGGGTACCTTATTCGGCTAACAACTGACCTCCGGCACTAGTCGGGGCTCAGGTACAACTTCGTTGAGTTGGGTACGCCCCACAAGGGTCGCCAGCCGAATCCTACGAGATTCAGGTACCTTATTTGGCCATAACTCTATTGGGTAGGGTACGCCCCATGAGAGTTGCCAGCCGAATCCTATGCTAATGCAAGGTTCGGGTACCCTATCCGGCTTTACCGAAGTCAGAGAAGACCTATGTCATCAAAGTACATCCGGAGTTCTCATGCACTGCGTCACACCTGGGGAGGGCGAGCAAATTGTACAATATACCTACTCAAGCACCTGTGGCAACCAGGCTACATCCAGAACATAAGTCGGAAAGGCTTGCAGACAAGGATTCTTCTGGCTGATTGCAATTACCACTGCTGGAGTACTTGTCCTGACATGCGATGGATGCTACTTCTATAGAGCTATGCTGGGTAGGTCGGTTCAGGTCGGCTTATTTGGTAGCAGCCAACAAGATATGAGTTTCTACAGTAGCATGCTCAATATGGGCCGCTCACAGGCTGGGTTAAAATCGCAGTGCTGATGCTACCAACAGGAACCGATGAGGTAAACAGATATGCTTCATGAAGGCCTAATTGCTAAACACATGTGTTTGGGTATCTGTCTTATCCACCAGGTATCGAGGATATATCCTTATAAGGATCACAAGCTGGTCTTCATTAAAATTGGGGATGCAGGTATCTTTCTCGAGTACACTTGACCATGCAATGGATTAATTTTCATAAAGTGGTACTCAGCCTACATGCTTGGCCACCAGTTGCCATGAGCAACATTATTCCTGCTGACATGATGCGGAAGAGTCTAACTTCTAGGTGGGACACCACTCGGGAAAGACTATAAACCCCTTTCCAACTGACATGAAGCTGAAGAGTCCTATATACGAGTAGCATCTTACCCGGCAAGACTATAAACACACATTCCGACTAACACAAAGTCGAAGAGTCCTACATACGAGTAGTTCCCTACTCGGCAAGACTATAAATTATATTCCGGTTGACATGATACCGAAGAGTCTCATATACCAGTAGTAATCTACTCGGGAAAGACTACGAGGTTAAAGATCTTTGACTTTATGTTTAATTGTCTTCGCAATTAAGCACAAAGTCGGGGGCTACACCTAATAGGTGCGCCTATTCGGCACACACTATTCATACATCTACATGAAGCCCTTCATAGCCTTGCTGCCAGTTGACATGAAGCAGGACTCGGGAGAAGAAGCACTCGGATAAAGAGTACTCGGGAGCAATGCACTCGGGAAGACTTCACCGTGGAGGGATGAGCAGTCGGCATTAGCTGTGACTCAACTATGAAGGTCTCAGGGGCTACTGTGGGTGCCATGGGCCCCGGGTACCTCATGACAAGCATATGTGCCACTCGGATAGAGGACGGGCCTGGCCTTGTAATTAGAGATATAGTAGTCCCTAACAGACTTTGCCTTGTATGATAAAGAAAACACAGTCCTAGTTGGGTGCGTTATATCTCTAAGAGGAGATCCCTTGGCCGTAATCCGGTTGGGACTCCTACCTTGTAACCCTGTCCCCCAGAATATAAGGAGAGGCAGGGCGCCCCCTGAGGGCAGGTTGAGTTGGTTCACCAGAATCACCACCATACATCCTCAAAGGAATACCACCACAACTGGACGTAGGGTATTACCTCACATCGAGGGCCTGAACCAGTATAAAATCTCCTTGTGTTCCTTTGCAACCCACCGAATTTTCATCCGCCGAGTAGCCCCATGTTCATATTGCCGGTGTAAAACATCGACACGGAGTACCTCCATGATTTCAACCGCTTGGTGCACTACATGCCAGAGGATGTCCGCACTGATACGGAGAGACAGGAGAAGTTCCTGGAGGGACTTGACGACGAGCTGACCAACCAGCTTCTCTCCAGTGACTACCCCGACTTCGAGAAGTTGGTGGACAAGGCGATCCGCTAGGAAGACTAGCGCAACAAGATGGACCACAAGCGGAAGGCGGCCTGTCGGACCCGGGTTTGACCCCGAACCCTATGTGTGTACCATGCTAGTCCCACGATCAATTGCTAGCACACACATTCAACATTGACATCATAATCCATATATCACAGGTTCAGCTCACAGCAGTCCAAACATAAGTCGTACAAGAGTCTAGACTTAGCGATTACATAGAGGCCGACCGGCCAAATAGAACAACAAAATAACAAAGAGTTCAACAGCGGAAACAAGATAATATAGGCACCAAAAACCAGCAAGTGTGCCTTTGCCCACCCACAGGCAACCAACCGGTAAGCCCTAGTAAGCACTGTCGTCGTCGTCTCCAAAACCCGCTGCATAGAAGTACCCGATTGTCGGGTCCCCCTCAATCATCTCTAAAAAAAAAGAAGTCACACAAGCGTGTGTGAGTACAATACGTACTCTGCAAGACTTTTAGTATTTGCAATGGGATTCCATAATATGCGAAGATAAACAAGGAATGGTTCAGGTCCTGCACTTTGCATAAATCATAATATACATAGCGAAAACATTGCGGTTTTGCAACGAAATTTTCGTAAATCAAGCTAGCACAGAAAATCAAGTATATAAGCATCGACCCCAAGTGTTTCCAACCATCTAGGCTCCTGGCACATGCCAGCCAACTGTGGCAACACGCTGCCACAACCAGCCCAGCGAACTCCCCATTCGCACCATGATTTTCCCCCAAAACAGTTCCCAAAATTTAAATCTACTACGGTGGAGAATTTCCCAAGTCATCCATAACCGAGGACACGGCTATTCAAATAGTTTTAACTCTCGAGAGTATGTACAACTGTACCCACATGACAAGGACAATATGAGCTACCACACAGGAGGCTCACACCATCAATGACAAAGCCTTTCTATCGTTGACCTAGCAATATCCCGCGCTTATGATCTGTCCCTAGGGAGTTGGTAGGCCTCCCAAAACCCCAAGGCTCACACGATGTGCTGGTCACCCTTGAACAATAATCAAGGTACCTTTGGGCCATGGACAAAAACCATAACCTGCACTAACCCAATGTCAACAATAATGACCTACAACTACCACCAGCGGGTCTATTGCTAGCTATCAACATTATACTGAGCTAGGGACTCCCCATAAGAGCCACATGTGGTTTGTACTATGTTTCTTGGTTCTAGCTACACCATAGAATCGGTCCTTAGCGACCCGGGTGAGACAACCACCTAATCGGTACCACAAACAAGGCACCAAACACTACATCCACTCGCCCAAGTCAAAAGCATGTTTTCAGTTTTTGTTTTCCACCAAGAGCACAGGGGAATTACCCACTGTTCATTTCAATAATTTCGCAAACGCTTCATTTTCCCAACATCCCAAAATCAAGTAACAAGCTGCATTGATTAATTAGCAAACTAAGCATACCTATTGACATCCTCCCAACCACATGAACCCAAATTTTCAGTGGCAACATAAGTGACAAGGAATTCAAGATACTCAAGTAACAAGGACAAGGCATATGCAACAAGAGGTTAACTACCCAAGAATCCCACACATTTCTAAGTAAAACATCGCATGCATAATAGTTTGCAATCAATATAGTTTGTAAGTTTGAAATATAGGAGCAATTGATCAAGGGGGTGCTTGCCTTGCTTCTGGACTTCCTGGTACTCCTCTGATTCCTCCTCAACTGGGTCAGCAACGTCGTGTTCTACGAGAATACCAAACGAATGCAATGAAAACAACGGCAAAATTTAACAGTACAGGAAGTACAAATATTTTAGCAGAATATGGAAGTGCATGATTTTAGATGAATTTAGGAAAAAGAATCGCTTGAATCCGAGTTCGTATGAGGGAGATACGGCTAAACGAAGTCTGGTCTGTCCTAAAATCGAAAATAATTGAGAAACAGCGTTTTCGCTCGACCGAACTGCTGAAACGGCTGAAAACATTCTACCGACTTAACGGGTGGACTATTTGGGACGTTTTTGGTTCTAGGGGCATTTTTATGGTACGAAACCTACATGTGTGCTGCTGTGAACCTAAGGACAACTCCCAAAAGTGGATATACTCCAACTCACTAGGATAATAATCGCACACGCTCACACGTCACTAAAACGGCCTAACACGTGAAATCCACCGGGCGTGAAGTTTTAATCTAAGGCATTTGGGGGCGTGGAGGGTTTCTAGGGCCTAGGGGTCACTGGATGTACAAGTGGAACCTATGGGAAGGCTTCGGTAGTGGCGAACGCCTCGGTCCAAAAACGATGTCTTCGCACGCGCAAACTACACGTCTTCGCACGTTTACGACAACCGGAAAAATCGGGAATTCAACAGCAGCTGCTCTACTCGTGGTTTTATCCCGTTCTAATGCTAGTGGGGCCAACCTGGCTTGCATGGGGCTGATGGGGTGGCTGCCACTCACTCAAACACAAGCGCACCTAAGGTGTTTGGTGAAAAGCCAAGCTAATGCACGGCTTGTCTACCCCTGTCCTCTCATGCTCTAGTGCATGGCTAGCGTATGCAGGGCACGTGGAAGCTCTAGGGGTCCTGCATGCAAGGTTGTAGGGCTCTAATACATGCGGCCATGCTCCGATTGAGCCTCATCCACACATGTGGCCATGGTGGTGACGCTTGGGTGGATGGCAAAACAATGGCATGACAGGCCAAGCCAAGGACGTGGAGAGAACTAGTGGCCTCCCAGGAATAAAAAGAAAGCACATGCAGAAACAGGAGCTCACCGAAGAGTACGGGCGGTGAGGTGCAACGTTGAGGCGGTGGTCGGCTCGGCGGCAGGGTTGCTCGTGATGGAGGCTGCAGACAAGCGCTGCGATGAGTTTAATGAGTGAAGGGGAGATGGTGATACAGCTAGGACAACGTTAGACTTACCAGGGCAGAGTCTAGCGGCTGCAAGGTCACAGTGGCACCCGGTCGGTGTCGCAAAACACGATGGGGCTGCGGTGATGCCTGCTGCATTCCGAGGGCAAAAACGGAGTTAGGTCGGGCAGGAACACGTGGTGACACAGCTGGGACAAGGTAAAACTCACCGGAGCTCCTAGACGGAAGGCGTGTGCTTGCTGGCTCCGTGGGCGGCACCTCACGTTCCCGGCGAACCAAGGGGCAATCCCCAGGGTCCTTGGGTGCATGAGAAAGAGGGCGAGCTGGGGAGGCAGGAGGATATGGGCTTGGTTAAGAAGGAAGGCAGGGAAGGGAGAGGAGAGGGGAGGGGTGCTGGTCTTCTCCATCGGTCTCACGATGGTGTGTGCGCGGGCAAGCGTGCAGCAGACAGATGGGACAGGGCAGGGTGCTGTTGAGGCTGTCGGGGGCATCTCGCGAGGTCCCAAGGCGGCTCTGCCTCTCCCTCTCACGTGGTCTGGGGCGTGCAGGGGAAGCCACCTGGTCGAGCCACACGGGCGGAGAGAGATCCTCGCGTGATCTCGTTTGGACGATGGAGGACAGGGGCACAAATAATAGTACCACGTATCAAAGATTCATACTTGAGGACTATCTCCAACAACAATACGATCCAAACATGAGACCCATTGGATGAATGCGCAGGCGAGGGCGCGGGCACGGGCACGGGAGAGGGCGTGGGCGAGGGCGCGGGTGCGGGCATGGGAGAGGGCGCGGGAGAGGGCGCGGGCATGGTGAGGGCGCGGGCATGGGTGAGGGCGCGGGCGAGGGCACAGGCGCGGGCACAGGAGAGGGCGCGGTTGCCTCCGTTGGGCTGGGCTGGAAGCCGAAATAGAGGTGGGGCCCAACATAAAAAGTGTGTCCAAAGGGGTTACCTACCTTGCCAAGTGGACACATTGGGTCAATAGGTCGAGAAAACAGGAGAAACCGAGTGGAAGAGGGAAAGAACTCTTCTCGGGTGAACAGTACCCAGATTTTTGGTGAAGATGGTTCTATGGGCCAACTTGCTTCAAACTGAATGAAACTTGGAGGCAAGGCTGGTAGTAAGGTATGGAATTTTTAGGAATTTTTCCAGAATTTTTGGTGAAGATTAAAAATTAAGGGTCAGAGAGGGCGGTGGGAAAAGTTTATATAGATCGCACGATCTTTAAACCGTTGGCTGGAATTTTTCATGCACGAAAGATGACATGCAGTGCATGCAGATGAAAAATGGTTTTATGCACCAATGAACAAAAGTGGGCTGTTACACGGCCCAGTTCCGAGTACATCAGGGACAGCACTAGAGGCCAGGGGTGATGCTGGGGCATCAGGGTGGACCTTCCACCATGATCGTCTACCAGCAGTGTCCGTTTTAACCAGGGCACTTTGGAGGCAACAGCGGTAATAGCGGACAGCACAACCGTTACCCCACTCCGCGCCTACCAGTGGCACCAGCACAGTAAGGCCAGCCACGGAAGGACAGTGGGGGCAAAACCCTCATCTGCTTCAACTGCAATGAACCGGGCCACTTCGCCGACAATTGCCCAAAACTGAAGCACATGGGACCTAGGTCCGTAGCTCCCCAGAACCCCAACGCCAACCAGCAGGTGACCAAGGGGCGTGTTAACCACGTCTACGCTGAGGAGGCGTAGGCTGCACTAGAAGTAGTACTGGGTACGTTTCTCATGAACTCAATACCTGCAACAGTACTTTTTTATTCTGGTGCAACACACTCATTCATATCTAAGAAATTTGTGGGGATACATGGGATAAAAGTAGCGGAACTTAAGATCCCCATGCGGGTTCACACCCCAGGGAACCACATGACCACAACTCACTATAGCCCTTCTGTGAGCCTAGAAATCCAAGGATCACTCTTTCTAGCCAATCTCATCCTCCTAGAATCCAAAGACCTAGATGTCATCCTAGGGATGGATTGGTTGACTCGACACAAAGGAGTGATCAACTGCGCTGACCACACCATTACAGTAACCAGTCCAGAAGGAAAGGCAGTTACCTTCAAGTCGCCAGTGCCACAGAGGCAGCGAGCAAGCTTGAATCAGGTCGTAGCAGAGCAACAGTCAAAAAGTGGAAAGAAGCCAGATTGGAAAATAGAGGAAATCCCGATAGTGAGGGAGTACCCGGATGTGTTCCCAGAAGATCTACCAGGGATGCCACTAGAAAGGGAAATCGAGTTTAGAATTGATTTGGCACCAGGAACAGCGCCAATTTACAAAAGGCCGTACAGAATGGCACCAAACAAGATGGCAAAAGTCAAGAAGCAAGTCAACGACCTGCTACAGAAGGGTTACATCCGACCAAGCACATCGCCTTGGGGTGCACCTGTCATCTTCGTGGAGAAGAAAGACAAAACAAAGCGGATGTGCATGGATTATCACACACTAAACGACGTCACAATCAAGAACAAGTATCCCTTGCCAAGGATTGACGATCACTTTAGGGTGCCACCATCTTCTCCAAGATAGACCTATGATCAGGCTATCATCAGCTGAGGATCCGAGAAGAGGATATTCTGAAGATATCTTTCACTACTTGGTATGGGCTGTACAAGTGCACCGTTATGTTGTTTGGATTGACGAATGCACTGGCTTTCTTCATGAATCTGATGAACAAGGTGTTCATTGAGTTTCTGGACAAGTTCATGGTGGTTTTCATCGACGACATCCTTATCTACTCAAAATCATTAGAAGAACATGAGCAACATCTCCGGTTGGTTCTCAAGAAACTAAGAGAGCACCAGTTGTATGCCAAGTTTAGCAAGTGCAACTTCTGGCTGAAAAAAGTACAGTTCCTCGGGCACGTCATCACCGCCTAGGGAGTTGCTGTGGATCCAACGAATGTGGAGTCTGTTACCAATTGGAAACCGCCCAAGACAGTGACACAAGTGCGGAGTTTTCCCGGACTTGCGGGTTGTTACCGCCGGTTCATCGAAACCTTGCCGGGTGCAACCACAGCTTTGAGGAACACAAAAAAAGGTTAGTATTGGCACCAGTCCTGATCTTGCCAAATCCCAAGAAAGATTTTCAGGTATACTGTGATGCATCGTGCCAAGGGCTAGGATGCTTGCTGATGCAAGAAGGTAGAGTTGTAGCCTATGCGTCACGCCAGTTGCGCCCCTATGAGGGCAACTACCCGACACATGACCTGGAATTGGCTGCAGTGGTTCATGCTTTGAAGATTTGGTGGCATTACCTCATCGGTAACCGCAATGAGATCTACACGGACCACAAGAGTCTAAAATACATATTTACCTAGCCTGACCTGAACCTCCATCAAAGAAGGTGGTTGGAGTTGATTAAAGATTATGATGTGGGAATACAGTACCACCCGGGAAAAGCCAACGTCGTGGCAGACGCTCTGAGTAGGAAAAGTTACTGCAACACCACTCGAGCAGAGACGTTGTGCAAGGAACTGTAGCAGGAGTTCGAACGTCTGAATCTAGGCATCATTGACCCTAGATTGGTGGCAGCCCTAGAGGCTTAGCCCACACTCTTCAATTAGGTTCGTGAGGCACAAGCGACTGATCTAGAAATTGAAGAACTCAAGAAGAACATGAGAGTTGGAAAAGCCCAAGGATTCACGTAAGATGAAAATGGGACGGTCTGGATGGGAGAACGGTTGTGCGTCCTAGAAGACAAGGAACCCAAAGACTTAATACCCCGGGAAGCTCATGAGACACAGTACTCCATTCATCTCGAAAGTACTAAAATGTACCAAGACCTCAAGACAAAGTTTTGGTGGGCCAGCATGAGAAGAGAAATCACGGAATTCGTGGCACTTTGTGATGTGTGTCAGCGAGTCAAAGTAGAACACCAACGGACTGCAGGACTTTTACAACCGCTCAGAGTCCCAGAGTGGAAGTGGGAAGAGATCAAGACGGACTTCATCACCGGGTTGCCCCGCACATCTTCAAGATACGACTCGATCTGGGTGATCGTGGATCCGCTCACCAAGGTCGTCCATCTTATCCCAGTGCATACAACATACTTGGGCAAGAGACTGGAAGAACTCTACATGGCCCGCATAATGTGTTTACACGGAGTGCTCAAGAAGATTGTATCTGACGGCGTGTTAACGCCAAAATTTGGTAAGGACCTGTATCAGATTCGGTCAAGAGGACGGTTGCAGTCGGATAATGGAAATTGATCCAAGAAGCAGACCGAGTCTGAGAAGGAGCCGTGAAGACCGCGCGTGGCAGTTAATTACTATAGTTATTAGGAAAAGGTTTATCTCTTTTAGGAAACCTGACCTCGTGTCCGGTCAGGCCTCGTTAGCGTTTTCTGTTATAGATAGGAAATCATATATCGTGTCCTATAAGGAGTCATGTAACTCGGGTATTATACGTATGCCCGGGACCTTGTAATCTATCACAACGATCAATACAAACTCGTGCATCGCCACCCCTTGACGGGATCCTGCTCTCGAGCCGGGCTGCATCGGTTAGGTCCGAACTCCTGGAGAGGGTAAGTCTCGTCACACCGACTACCAATCGGCTAGGACTTCCTCGGTTAGGTCCGATATTCTAGTGTGGTTATGGTAGTCGCTTACCACGATATATTTACTTTATCTATGGCTGCATCAGTTCAGTTTGATCTCATAGATTGATTAGGTATATCACATCACGCGTGCACAGGCTGTATCGACTTGCTGGGAGCGATTTATCACCAGTTCGTGCTGCATCGGTTAGGTCCGACCTACTGAACTGCTAGTGATAAGTCGATCCTGCTAGGCCGATGCATCGTGTGCAGACGTTTTATCGGAGCGCATAGCCGGTAAGTTATTTTCATCACGATCGCATTATATCTATCGGGCGCATTGAGGCATTGTTATCGTTATCGGTCTGTGCTGCAACGGTTAGGTCCGATCTACTAGACTGACAATAATAGCTTACTCTTAATAAGCCGATGGTGTTGTGCGATGGTGTTATCGGAGCGCTTAGCCGATAAGTTACCTGTTTAAAGCCGACTATATTTATTGTTGTTTTATCCTGTGTTCGCTTCGTTAAGCGGTCGGCTAGCTTATCAATTATTTATGATTTGCGTTATTGCATATTTTATTATATGTTCTTGCCTGTATATTGTCACAATCGGTTAAGGGCTAGCCGATGGATTTATTCTGCGATCCAAGCACAAGTACAAGCAGGTTCCCCGCACGACCCCAGGTAAGGGCCCGGGCATGACCCGGGTAAGGACCAGTATATGGCCCGGATAGCGGACGAAGATTTGGAGCAAGGCCCGGGTGCTGCATACCTCATAACAACACCAGTAACACTAGATCATGATCAGCTAGGATCTATTGATTTATTTATGCATTTATAACTTGTTTATTTTATCTAGCTTATAGCCGGTTTTCGAATATCCTTCGAGTGATCGGCTAGCATGACATTTGTTTATTATTACATTATTGTTCTTGCCGTCATCGGACCTAAGCCGATGTGTAAGTGCTACATGTGCATCGGGCATCGGCTGATGAAACGAGTCTAGATCAGCTTCCAGCCGATTGGCTCATTGATCTAACATTTCCTCCTGTCAATTAACAGGGTCAAATTGACTGGCACGCCTACGAACCTCAAACTTTAGGACCTGCACTAGAGTGAAGCAAATCTCCCAGGCCTTCGCGTGTCACCCAGACGCCGAACCGGACCCGGCGATTTTCGGCGTCAACACGCTTTTGGCACGCCTGGTGGGACACGAAGTTTTAAGCCAGAATTCCAACAAAACATTGTTTCATCAAGATTTCAATATGGCTGGAAAAGAAGTCAAGACGACAACGTAATTCCGGTCACCATGGAAGATCTAACTGAAGAACAAAAAACAGCAAGTTGAACAGACCATGACAAATTTCCAGAAGCTGTGTTTAGAATCCTTCAGTATGACAAGACAAGGGCCGATTCAGAAGTCTCAGTTTCCAAAACCAGTACTGTAGGAGAATCGAGCCGCACACAACCTGAGAGTCCACCAATCAAGCCTTTACAGGAGATGGTCAACGAGGCTGTGCACACGCACTCATCAATCAGTCAGGGGGTCTTAGTAAATACAGTGCATAACCTTATCAAGAAGACTGTTGATGGATCGATTGCCAAGAGCCAACTCGGGGTCCTGTTTTCTCCCACGAAGATAGAGCCAGGCCAAGTTAATTACAACATTAGCAAGATATACGAGAACACTTGTTCGCGCAAAACCAGGCCGGGGGGCAACAGGATATCCCTCCTGGATATCACTGATCTATTTATTATGGGGGATACCAGCAGAACTATCCGGGAGGAGGAGCCGATCCAGTACTTACCAGAGGAGTATCACAGACAGAATCGGCAACCAACCCCGCCGATGCAGTATCAGCAGTACAACAGGAGAATGCAAGAGAGGAAGATTTGTCGGCACGGGTTGAGAAATAGTAAGGAGCAGTCGGGATCAAGCCCAAGAAACAAGCGTTCATGTATCGGCACCCATATCCTGAGTGGTTTGACAGGTTCCGTTGCCACACCGATACAGGGTCCCGGATTTTCTAAGTTTTCAGGCAGGACAACACATCTACAGTAGAACATGTCAGCCGATTTCTGGCGCAGTGCGGGGAAGCATCGGCTGAAGAGGCCCTAAGGGTTAGGTTTTTTCCCCTATCACTATCTGGATCGGCTTTTACAATGGTTCTCCTCGTTACCCCCGAATTCTGTTCGGGGTGGCCGATATGGAGAAACAGTTTCACAAAATTTTCGCGCTGGGATTCACGAGCTGAGACTGTCAGATTTGACATCGGTTAAGCAGCGACCAGATGAAACAGTACCGGAATACATTCAGCGATTTTCGGGATATCAGAAGCCGGTGTTATAGTTTAAACCTGAGCGATGGGCATCTGGCCGATCTAGCTTTTCAGGGACTCTTGGCGCCAATCAGAGAAAGTTTTCGTCTCAAGAGTTCGAATCTTTGTCGCACCTAGTACAGAAGGTATCGGCTCATGAAAGCCGATTTCAAGAGGCGAAAAAGGACAAGTATCAGAGGAGAGTTGCTCAGGTTCAGGTCTATTCAACGGATTCAGATGATGAGAATCCGACGCTGGAGGTTGGATTGGCGGAGTGGGCCAGGAACAAGAAGTCGGTATCATGCCCATGGGTCAAAGATATCGGCAAAGAGAACGATTATGATTTCGCATGTGAGCAAAGCGATAAGATCTATTTGAGGCGCTGTCTGCAGGAAAAGCAACTTACAATTGCCGCCAAAAAAACACCGTTGATTCATCAGCCGAAGAACTAAAGAAGAAGAAGTATTGCAAATGGCAACCAACGCGATATCGCACCATACTAACGATGTAAGGGGGTTTTCGGCAACAAATTCAGCTGCCGTTTGACTACCGCAAGACGAATCAGTTTGAAGATAAAAAGCCAATGAGATAAATGGGGCCCCGTCCCGTAAACATGGTCTATGCGGGGTCATCGTCCAGGACTCAAAGCCGATGAAGGAAAATGTCAGAGTAATCGAGATTACTTCATCAGGTATGATAGAGAAGTACTCAAGGTACGATGAACAGGGATGGACCGAACAATATAATCCGCATTGGACTGGCCCGTTTTTTCGTTTCTGCTGGATCAAGATGAGATTGCCATCAGCTGAAAATGCCCGAGTTGCAGACGGTTAAAGGAAATCGTATGATCGCCAGCAGGAGTGTTCGCGGGATCGTCGCCTGGAAAAGAACATCAGTTCATAGCCGATTGGGGCCGATCCATGAAGAGTTCTTTGAAGAAGATGAAGAGGAAGCGCATGGGAAACAAGTCCAGAATCCTCATGGTGTCCAGCGCATATTCACAAGAAGAAATCAGAAAAGAAGGCACAACGGCTACGACACCGAGAACAGCAAAAGAGCAATGCCAGGGTCAAAAGAGAGGCTGGTGATCATCGTCCTAAAAGACTAAGCAAGTTTGGCCAAGGAAAGAGGAGGACGATGCAGGACGCATAGCCCCAGTAAAACATGGTGTTCTTTTGCCTCGGAGTATTAAAGCGCTTTCATCAGATGAAGAAGGAGATGAGAGGATTTCGCTCAACTAACGTTTGCAATCTGATCAAGCTATATTTGAATAAAAACCTGCAGAAGTCAGACATCGGCACTTAAACCTTATACATCAAGGGATACGTAAATGGAAGCCGATGACAAAGATGTTGGTTGATGGAGGAGCGGCTGTTAACCTCATTCCTCATGCTACGTTCCGGAAATTGGGGGAAGACTACCGAGGGAGACCCTGATCAAGACAAATATGGTGCTAAAAGACTATCGATTGGAATTCATCTGAGCGAAAGGTATTGAACGTGGAGCTGACAGTAGGAGTAAGACATTACCACCACGTTTTTTTTAATTGACGAAAGGTCATATAGTTTGCTTCTCGGCAGGGACTGATTCAAGCAAACTGTTGCGTGCCTTCGACAATGCATCAATGTCTAATACAGTGGCAGGAATCAAGTCGAGTGTGCAAGCAGACTCGCGTCGACCAATATTGCCATGACCGATCTACCAGTCTGGAAGCCGATGGTGTTGACTGATGCCTATCCGGAAGAGTTTTGGAAGGAGATTACCTCAAGTTACTAGCCAGGGATACAGCCCCGATCCAGCAAGTCGGGCTCTGAATTGCTTACTCTGATGGGCTCCATTGAAGACTTCGAGGGAAATTGGGCAAGGATTTACGTCGGCTGATGATTTGAAGAGATTGATATAGGACCAGAGATAGACCAAGGCCCACGTATAAGCAAAAAATTAAGTCCTGAGCTACGAGAAACATTGATAGCATTGTTGAAGATATCAGAGAATTGCTTCGCCTGGAGTACCAGAAGATGCCAGGATTAAGCCGATCGATGTTAACATCGCCTACCTATTAAACCAGGGTTATCGGCTCAATTCAAGCAGGCTCCAAGGAGATTCAAGCAGAATTATATGAACCGATCAAGGCGGAGATCACAAGGTTTGTACGATGCCAAGTTCATCTAAGGCCGTGCCGATATGCTAGAGTGGTTGCTAATATCGTCCCACGGTGGAGAAGAAAAATGGAAATAGATATTATTTATTTCGGATCTAAATAAAGCTTACCCCCAAGGATGAGTACCCGATGCCGATTAGCGATTGTTGCTGGATGCAGACGTCAGCCACAAATTATCAGCTCAGGACGCAATGCAGATTACAAATCAGATTTTTCAATGCCGAAGAGGATATTACACAAGACTGCGTTCCGATGTCCTGACTATTGTTTGTATGAGTGGGTAGTAATTGACTTTTGATTGAAAAAAAGTGCCTCAACCTAGCAAAGAGCAATGAATTATATATTCATGATCTCATCGTTGTTGAGTTGGAAATTACATTGATTGATGTCGTGAGTTAAATACTAAAAGTAGGAAAGCCAATAGCCATTACAGCAGTCTGAGAGGGCCAAACAATACGGACTAAGAAGAACCCAATAAGTTGCTTTGGGGATTTATCGGCTGGGCAATTCTGGGTTTTATCGTCATAGCGAGGATGAAGTTAGTCAGCAAGTATCAGACCATTAAACCGCAGAGCCACCAACATAACAAGTTGCAATCGTGTATCGGCAAGAGTAAATTGAGGAGATTCATATTCAAATTTATAGGGAGAATTGGTCTTTCCACGGCCCGTGATTAAATTGAAAGCCGATCAAGATTTGTAAAATGTGGGGGCTCAGCGCAGCAAAGGCATTTGACAGATCAAGAAATATCTTAGTTCCCCGCCTGTTTTGATCCCCGCAGAAGGATGCGTTCAGATTATACTTGATCGCCGATGAGAAAGTCCATCGTTCGTTTTGATCCAAAGAATTTGAAGTAAAAGCGAGTTTTCTATCTAAGTAGGAACTTTGGATGCTGAGACGAGATAGCCACGTGGAAATTAACTTGTTTTATATTTCTCGTTTACAAAGTTGAGCATTACATCCTATCGCTGAAATGTACATAGTTTGCCCAGGCCATTGGTCAAATATATTTGTCGCTCCAGTCTTGAAAAGGCGAAGTTGGCAAGTTTTTTTGCCTTGACAGAGTGTACTTGAGTACAATCGGCTAAAGCAATCAAAGGACAAGCAATGGCCGATTTTATTGTCCAGCACACGGTCTCACGAGACTATGTGGAGCCGATCCACGTGAGTCTTTTATTATTTTGATGGATCGGTTGCAGCATGGATCTGGTAATCGTATTGATATTGTGTCGCCTCGCGGCAAGTTTTGATTGCTTTTACAATTAAGCCTTATCGAACTAAACAATCAGGCGGATACGAGGCGTGCTGAAAAGACTCAACTATTAAAGAGATCGCGGCCGATATTATAAATTATTGGTGATTCTTTGTTGGTGATCAAACAGTTATCTGCGAAATATGAGCAGTGATGATGTTTGAGTCATATTAAAGAGTCCTGGATTGTTGAAGGATTCAAAGATGTCAATGAATCATATTCCCCAGAAAGCAAATTGGAACCAATGACTTGCACAGATTGCTTCAGATATCGGCTGAATAGCAGTGAGTGGAGATAGCCGATATTGATGTTCCAGAACAAGGCCGAATAACTGAGACAGGAGATAATTGATTACTTACGAAACCCGTCGCAGCTGTTCAGGAAATTCGGTTAAAAGACTAAATATGTGCTAACTATAAGTTGTATTATCGAACGTTTGAGGAGTTCTGCTAATGCCTGGTTGGAAGAAGCCAAAGTGTATGGTGAAGTCACGAAGCCACTGTGGAACTCATCAATCGTCATAAGATAAGGTTGGTGAGAAGTAGCGTAATTTTGCCGACAATCTGGAAGATTGCTTAGTATTATAAAGATGTCCAAGATTGTCAAAGTTTGGAAAATATACAGCGGGCACCGGCATCGCTCATGAAGCCTATCATCAAAACCGTGGCCGTTCAGAGCGAGGGAATTATATTGAATCGGCCAGATTTTTCCTATTTCAATAAGGACATAATTTATATTGGCAGCAACAGTTATTCACCAAGTGGAGCAGCCAATTTCCTTTGAAGAGCACGTCCAAAGAAGCGATTGAATTATCAAGAGCAATCATTTTATCGGTGGATTCCTCAAGACATAAAACTAGATGCAGGCTCTATTTTGTTTCTGATGTCGTTTACGCCAGTATGAATCAAGTTATTAAATTCATCGCCTTATTATGCTCAAGCCAATGGGCAAGCAGAAAGCTTCCAACAAGAGTTTGATCAAGTTGAATAAGCGCGGAAAATATGAGCAGCCACGCGGATGCATTCGACATTACGATTCACTATCCTATCCGATGCATGCCACGGTCTACCGTACCCCGTATCATGGATATGACATGAGCTTTACCAGGCAAACTAACATCGGCATCTAGAGACTTCTTTGCAGAATCAATTGACGGCCGATGATTATTATAACTTGATGGCCAGATAACTTGAAATTAGCTCAGAATCGTTGAGACGGGAAAGATCAAGGAGAATAAGCTAGGGCCAGCTCGCATTACAACAAAAGTGGAATTAACGTTGCCGAGGGACCTTTGTGGAAGTTGAATTGACCGTTATCGGGTACCAAATAATAAGTTCGAAAATGCCCTAATTGAAGCCTTATCGAAATGCTGGTGCTATCGTAAACGCATATATATAAAATCTTGACGGAACGAGTTTGCTAAAAGCACTTGAATGGAAATATCTCAAGAAAATACACCTAGCTTGGATTCAACTCTTAAATCGGTTAAAAGTACAGCCATTTCTAAGCAATTCGGGAAACCGATGTGTTACCTACGTCGCTTAAAGACAAGCCATATCCATTGATATCGCACTTAGAGTTAAAAAAGCAAAAAAATACAGATGAGAGAAGCAGAGCAGACCGATTCTGTACAGACAGCAAAGGTAGTGACGGCAGTTCCGGGAAAATCGCTCAGTTATAAACGGTTTAAGCTTACAAAACTTATCGATAGTCGAGTTGCGCGCAGAGATCTGATCAATTTCATGATGGCCCGATATCTCTTCATCAGAGCCTGGATGACTTTCAAGCTTTTGCGCCGATGATGACTTTGGCGCACCTTCGTGCTGCGACTTGCGCTTGATCATTGATGGCTTGCCGCAGGCATGAGCTGGGATATCTGTGCTCTTCAAATCCTTGCGCAACTTTTTCAAGTTCGCCCAGCAAATCGCTTCCTTTTCTTCAGTTAGTTTATTATTGAATTTGGGGTCAACTTGCACATGTCATCAAGTTTCTCTTGTCTATCTGGCTGAAGATACCCGACGGTGAGCTGTTATCTTCTTGGTCAGCACGATCGCTATAACCTGTCTGAGCTGTCATAAGTTAAACCTATAGACTCCAGTATGCTCGGGAGGTCAAGCATAACGAGCTCTTCGGCAGGTGGTGTTCATGTCGCAAATCTGCTCGATTGCCCCAGTCTTCTACCAGCAAATAGCATCGATCTGATTTATCCAAGCCCGAAACTAGATGAGCTTGTTAAATAGTCGCGCACACGCACTGACAAAGAAC
>RYFJ01002126.1:0-152485 GCA_003991445.1 Oryza meyeriana var. granulata
TCTTTACTCCCTGCAAGGCGGCGATACGACCCGTCTTTGATTTTGGATTTGATTGCGCTTCTCGGAAAACCTTTTGATGAATTCCCTAGGAGACTCTTCTTTTTCTGATGCAGTTAATCGTGCTCGGGAAGCCGTCTCTCGTATCCCCTAAGTTTGCGATGAATCGCCTCCGAAGCTGTCCCCAAGGAACCGATCACCGACTTGGAGCCTGTCAGCCAGTCCTCGCGAGTCGATAACCGACTGGAGTAGTAGCCAGGCTCTCTGTCCGCCCCGCAGCAGCTTGAACTGCTCTTAGGACCGTAAACGGGAGCCAGACGCGTGGGTTGGTCTGCGTCGTACTTTTCAATCTCCGGTAGTAAAGCCGACTGGCCATCGGACGTCCTGGAATCCCGATTAAAGGCTGGATGCCTGCATATCTGAGACGCGGCTTCGGTTTTGGCGGTGTAGCGCTGTAGGGAGACAAAGCGCTGTGTTCGTCCTCCAGCGCGGCGTTCATCCTCTTCGCCTCTTCGACGCGGCATTTATAGTGTTTTTTTTTAGGCGAAGGATCGCGTTGCAACCGCATCGAGTCTTCTGCGCGTGTATGGTGACGCCGCCGGTTCGTATGGTATTGCCGAGTGTTGTTGCGGATTCTTCATGCTGCCGGGTGGAGCCGCTGCCCTATCGTCCTGAGGCAGAGGACTCCGCCGCTGGAGGGAGGCCGTTCACGGGTCGTACGTGAGTGTTTGCTACTGTTCTTGCTCTGGCAGCGCAGCATAATCAGCTTTGAGCTGGCGATGCGGTTGTGTGCTTGGATCGTCCGCCCAAACTGGAGCGTGTGCCAGCAACGTGCGGCGCCACACGTTCTGTTGTGCCGGGACGAAACATCGTGGTCGCCGATGTGTTCGGAGATTCTGCGGCTGCGCGCGCTCGCCCAGCTTGTCGAAAGCCCGTCATTCCGAGCTTTCGGTTGCCTCCTCTTGTTGCACATCGGAGCGCACCTCTGCTGCTCCCTATGCAGTCGGCGCACCTCGGAAGTGGCTGTTGAAGCCTGAAATCTCGCGGGGAGGAGAAAGCTTCCAAAGAGTGGAGTCCGAGGTAGCTCGAACCACTCCAATTGGGTGGCTCCGAATGTTATCAGTAGGACGACTCCGTCTCCCTGACCTCTAAACGTTCTGCCTGTCCGAACTGTCCTGTCGGTCGTCCGTTGTGTGCACGCAGATCACCAACTGGACGCGAGATGACGATCTCTCCCCCTCTTGGCTAACCCCGCTGGCTCAAGGCCTAGCCATTTTTCGGGACGGGGCCGAGGGAGAGGATTGTCCCGAATGCCGCGAGGAGACTGGCCGGATGTAGATCGTCGAAAGAATGTGCACGTCCCTGGCCGACTGGCCTCAAACCGGTGGCTCTTCGGCTGGCGAGATCGGATGCTGCCTCAGCCAAAGAAGGTTGCCGAGTTGATCGCGACGAATCAAGGCTCCGAAGTAGTGTCTCCGTGGAGAACTTTGCTCCTGACTCCGTTGATGGCCATCGAAAATCTGTTTGATGAAGAAACGCGCCGACCCCTACCGGCGCGCCAAACGTCGTGCTTTTGCACCGGCAATATCTTGGGTACTCGGTGGGCGAACTGGAATCGGTGGATGCAGGGAACACGAGGGAATTTTTATACTGGTTCAGCCCTCAAGTGAGTAAAACCCTGACGGCCAGATTGAGGGTGTTATTCCTCTGAGATGGATTTGTGATCGATATCTCACGTTCCCTATAGAGGCGACCCTGCCTCCCTTAATATTACTAGAGAGACAGGGGTACATCTAAGATCCAGCGGATACGACCAAGGATTTCCTTATTAGAGATAGAATCTTATCCGAACGAAAGCTATGGTTCCTTATTGTACAAGAACGGGACCTTACGGGGCTATCTTACTCTAAGACTGATCGTCCCATCTCTATCCGAGTGGCCCATGTGCTTGAGTTGAGTACCCGGCCCATGGCTCCACAACATGCCCACGGCGTCGAATCGCGGGAGGCCCTTCTGGTCTCGCCCGCCCGCGGTTAGTCAAAGTTGGCGTCACGCCGCCCGGGAGCGTGCGGTTCCGTCGCGCCCCCTCTTCAGCGCTGAAACCATAGCAAGCCCATCGCCGCCTCGCTCAGGTTGTCAGGTGGATCCGGTATGTCCTGGCCCGGTGTATAGCCTACAGGGCCGGGAACTTCTGTTAGTGGCGCCAGCGCGGCTGAGAAATCACCGACGACCAGATACCATCAACCCAGCCGTCACCAGGTCAGCGATGCGCCCCAACACTGGCGCGAACGCGCCGTCTTCCGCATGACTCGTCCAGCTCCTCACGTCTAGCCACCCGCCGGACGAAGCCGCTCGGAGGGTGCATCGACGGCCAATTGTTAGACCCAGTTCTAGCGCCACAGATCCCATTTGTTCTTCAGCGCCATCGAGATAAACTCGACGCCGGGGCGGCCGTGGAAGTACACACAAGCCTACCCGCTCAGGCAGGTCCGCGTGCCTACATTCTTCGACGCGCTCTTCATGGTGAAGTAGCGCCGGAAAAGATCCACCGAAGGGATGATGCCCACAAAAAACATTTTCGCACAAATGTGCGAAAACCCCCAGCACCATTCACAGCATTGGGGGTTAAGTGCAACATCTGCCACCTGATACGTCTCCAGCACCTGGAAGAAAGAAATCAAGAGAAAGGCGCGGCGAACTAACCCGCCGATCGCTGTAAACCGACGATATACACTGCTTCATCTTGGCTCTTTCGGCGCCCGGCGCTTCGACTCGCCAGGGCACACCTCAAGCGCCGCCCCCACCATGTGCGCTTGGCATCATCCTCTTCACCCACTCCGCCCCGGCGTCGTCATTCACGCGCGACGCGGAATCGCCCCGCCGTCCAGCGCCTTACCCCGCGGCCGACGCGTTAGGCATCGCAAATGCAGCGGCGAGAGTGGTTGAAGGAAGAAGAGAAAGGAGAAGCGCCCAAGGTTGAACGGGGACCCGAGCTCTGGGCGCAAGGAGCAGCCGAAGCGGATGGCGTTTCGAACTCAGCAATGGGGAAGCCAGCTGCTGCCCCTGCTGCTTATAGCCTCGGAAACCCGTGAAGCGCCGCTCGACTCCACCATTACGACCCTCGATTGGCGCGTCCGAAATGGAAACTCTCCCCTCGTCTCGACTTCCCATCCCGGTGATATGCGGCCTAGCCTCGTTTCCTGCTAAAACTGGTGGCCCCCGCGTCTTTTCGTTTCCCTGAGAACATGCCCTGTTCCTGCCCGGATTAAGCCCCGGTCGAGCAACAGCCCAGGGCGCCACTGTCGCGAAACGGGAATGGGTCCCACATTCTCTAGTATGTGAAGACCTTCGCCACATCAGCTCCTCCGGGCCCATATTCTGTGACAAGACGGCCGGCTACTACTGGTCACCTCTCTAAGCGGCCTGCGGCCTGGACGCTGCCCTGGCCCGGAGCACCGTCCCAGTGCCCTCTCGAGGCCCGGGCCTGCAGCCTCGCGCCCTGTGCATGCGGAGCACCGGCGCGAGGGGAGGCCGACTCGAGCAGGTCAGCTGCCCAACTAACTGCACCGTTAATGGCGAGATGACGCGAGGTGACGGGGCGTGTCACCCCTGACGCCGCGCTCTGCTCCTGTGCAGTCAGAGAACCCTTTTGACCAGTGAGCCTCATTTCTCACGCCCTGGCAGCCACAGTGCGTTCCGTCACATCCTCGAGACTTTAGCCGCCGACATGCACACAACGGCCGCCCATGGGACGACCGCTTCCCGCCTGCTGCACCAACTCCGGCGTGGACTCGGCACGACGTATGCGACGTACACATCATATCTAGTTTCTTCTGTACGCTGGGCACTGTGACTCCCCATACCTATAAAAAGGAGATCCATGCCAAACCGAGGGGGGACGAAGAGTAGAAGGACCTTTTCTGCATTAAAGCCTAGCTCCATAGTTCCCAAGTGAGGCAAGGCCGAGCTCCCCTCCAGCAAGTCCTTGTAAGACGAAATCACATATCTCTCCCAGATAGCTAAACCACACAGGAGTAGGGTTACCGCTCAGCCGAGCGGCCCGAACCTGTCTACCTCCTCTTGTCTCTTGCGTGTCTTCCTTTCCCGCTGATCATCTCCTAGACGCCGCATTTGTCCTGGGAACAGCCTCCCCTGGAACGAACTCAAAGGGGGGTCCCCGGACTTCCGCCGTTGAGTTTCATCCTCCGACGGCCGGCCGCTGATGCTTGTTGTGCGTCCTTGTCGTCAGCCTGCAAGATAGATTAAAGAGATATGATCAAGAGACAATGATTAAGGCTTATGGATGTTACCTCTTCATCAGATTCGACATATCGGCAGCGTGAGGCGCTTAGAACGGTATTGGGACGGCGATAAGTTGAATAAGTGTTCCTCCATTCTGCACCACCATCGGCAAAAAGCCTTGTATTGGCAGGCATGTCTCCATGCTAGTGGTGTTCCCAGAGCAGAGATTCTGTTAACATCCACAGCCGATCATACTCTAAAGCACTATTTACATTACCCGAGCCTGAAGTTTTATCAATAAAGAATAGCCCGATTGGGAGTTAGGCCGAGCCAGAGCTAGCGAACGACCAAAACAACACCCGATAGATGATAAAACTCATATGACGGTTGTTTGATCGGCCTTGAGAGAAGCCAGTCGGCAGAAAGGCAGAGGTAATGGCGATAAAATAGCTCGTCTTGGATTCTTCGTCGCCAAAGCATCAAGAGGATTGAATTTGAAAGCATCTCGAGATACTGATCATCATATGCAAAACCAGGTGTGGCCTCCCTGAGTGAAACCATGTAGAAACCTTTGAACACTGGCTGAGTCCAACAAGAGTCATTTGCAGCAAGGAGGCCGATAGCAGCTTCGCCCACAGAGATACATCGGCGGCGGATGGGTCCTGTTCCTCTGGTAATCGGCTGGGAAGGTTAAGTTCAAGAGGGAAGGTCCCCAGAAATGGCCATTGGAGTGTGTGCCAGACATTGAGCCACAGTTGCACGAATCACCAAGACCACCAATGTGGCCGACTGATTTGACTGGCCAGATAGTTTGTTGCTACTTGATGAAGCAGCTGATAGGTGGCGCCAGAGAATATCCCCAGGGGATTGTCTCTGATCGGCCAGGCATTCTGCTAACATTGCATATTTTGTAGTCGGGCCAAGAGTCGCGCCACCGAAGACAAATTGTTCCAGCCACAAATCAGAAAGGCTACATGCGTCCCAACCCCGATCGTCAACTGGCCACCGTCACCTTGTTGTGAATTGATATGTACTTGGTCCAACCACGAATATTCTTCGTCTTAACCGATGAGTGGCTTGAATCGGAGGTTGAAAAGGATTGATACAACTTCGTCGTGTGACGTAGGTGAGCATAGTTTACGTCCACAGAGTTGGTCATCGGCCCATGTCCAAATAGGAAGGCGTTGAGCCCGCGTCCTGACCAAAAGTACGAAGCCGATGCGACAAGCAAGGATTCATTCTTCTCTACTCGGCTAGGGAAAAGGTTGATTGCAATGCCAATATCTTGTTTCTTCCCAAGGACGTTTTCTTACAGCCGATACTCTGAGGTACCAGTTCTTCCACCCGGGAAGCTTGCTAGGCCAGGATCTGAAACTATTAGTCCAATCGCTAGCTAGCATGGAAGATTCTTGAAGGGGATGCGTTGGGTTTCGGCATTGATGAAGTCTGTGGGGCTCTTTGCTACCCATGGGACCGTGATAGAAAAAATTTGGATGATTGGTGGCCGGAATCAAAATTTGCTTCTAAGTTCTACAGTAAACAAGAACACAACGAAGAACGGTGAGAATGTAGCAGATTAATCTATCTAGGTTACAAAGCAGAGAGAGTGATCAAACAAGAGGGTTACCTCTGGACAGCGGTGCCGAAAGCCATCGCGGAAGAAGAGAATGAACGAAGGCCGGTGGTTGAGGAAGAAGATCATAGCGGTTCGCCTGGGATTCACCGGGCTCGTCGAGGTCTCAGGGGGAACGAGAGGGTTCTGTGATGTGAAAGCGTAAAGAAAGGAGGCTAGGAAGGCGAAGCGGTTTATAGAGGAACGATGACCGGGCAAGAATCGAGGCCGTTAGTACTGTTTCAAACAATTAAGGAAAGTGGACTACCTTGGGCCACCTCGGTATGAAGGGAATCCGAAAGCCCAGATGAGAGAATTTCGAAGTCTTATGGAAAACTCCGAAATTGGGGGGCATGTGTTAACGCCAAAATTTGGTATGATTCTTTATCAGATTCGGTTAAGGAAAAAATCACAGTCAACTAGCGGGAATTAATCTGGAGGAAGCCGAGTTTGGGAAGGGATCGTGAAGACCACGGAGAGGCAGTTAATATCTTATCTATTAATTAGGCAATGTTAGTATTTTTTCTTTTAGGAAACCTAATCTCGTGTCCGATCGGGTCTTATTAGTGTTTTCCTTCTGTAATTAGGAAATCATGTGTCGTGTCTAATAAAGACTTGTATCAACTAGGGGTATAAATACGTATGCCCGGGTACCTTGTAAATCATCTCTCAGATCAATACAAATTCGGCGCATCGCCACCCTTTTTAACGGGTTCTTGCTTCTCGAGCCAGGCTGCATCGGTTAGGTCCGAACTCCTGCGAGAGAGTAAGTCTCGTTACCCCGACTATCTTATCGGCAAGGACTTCCTCGGTTAGGTCCGATATTCTAGCTGATCTACGGTAGTCGGCTTACCACAGTGTATCTATTCTGTCTACGGCTGCATCAGTTAAGTTTGATCTCTTAGGCCGAGTGGATATATCACATCACGCGTGCATAGATTTTATCGGCTTACTGGGGATAATTTATCATCAGTTTGTGCTACATCGGTTAGGTCCGACCTACTAAACTGCCTGCGATAAGTTATTCCTGCTAGGTTGATAGATTTTATGCAAGCATCTTATTGGGATGTATAGCCGATAAGTTATCGTATAGTACATCACAATTGCATTAGATCTATTGGCTCATCGAGATTCTTTTATCATTATTAATCTGTGCTGCATCAGTTAAGTTTGACCTACTAGATTGATAATGATAGATTTATTCTTGTTAAGCCGATGGGTGTCTATGCAATGTTCTATCGGAGTGCCTAGCCGATAAATTATCTTTTATTAGATAAAGCCGACTGCATTGTCTTGATTATTATTTTGATTATCTACACTATCATCGGCTTTCCAGCCGATGCACATGTTCTATTGGTAGTCGGCTGATTTATTTATTTATATCATCATCGGCTTCTAGCCGATGTACAAGTACTATCGGCAATCGGCCGATAAAACGAGTCCAATTCGGCTTCTAGCCGATTTGCTCACTGGTCTAATATTTCTATTTCCTTGTCAATTGCAGGGTCAAATTGACTGGCACGCCTACGAACCTCGAATTTAGGACCTGCACTGGAGTTAAGCAGATCTCCCAGGCCTTCGCGTGTCTCGTGCATCGAACCAGAATCCTCAGCTCGTTCTCGACGCTGCTGGTGATTTTCGGTGTCAACAGTTTGTTTTGCCTAAAAGCAGTTGCAAACAGTAGTAGTTCGCAAACAGTAAAAAGTTGATTAATTTAACAATATTAATCCTCCATTGATTAACGTTACACCACGTTAACCAGGCCCAACCATTCCCAACTGATTGACGTTACACCACGTCAACCAGTCTCCACTGATGAATGCTACACCACGTTCACCAGACTTCTTCGGGTACCGTTACACCACGTTACCCGGACTCCACTGATTAACGTTACACCACATTAACCAGTCTCCACTGGACAACGTTACACCACGCTGACCAGTTTTTTCCGATCAATGCTACACCACGTTGATCAGGCCACGCTGATGAACGTTACACCACGTCCACCAGGCGTCTCTGATGAGCGTTACACCATGCTCACCAGGCTCCATCGATTAGCGTTACACCACGCTAACCAGTCACCCCCAGTCAACTCCACCATGTCGACCGGACTCACACCTTTCACCACACCAGTTTCATAAAACCAGATTAATTATCTAAAGGTGTGACTAATCACGGTGAGTCTTGGCCAATGTGCCGATGTCCGCGGGCGCGGCTATTCGAATAGATTTACTCTGATCAGAGGTGTACAACTGTACCCACAAGACACATCCCCACACACGTTCCCGTGTGCCAGTGCATCACCACGATGCCCCGTGAGAGGCTGTGACAAGACCGTTCACGAAACCCCTCCCTAACCATCCACACCACACTGAGGTTGCACCTGCCGACAGGGCACACCATATTGGCCAGGCTACCCTCCTTGCGCCACGGTGAATCCGGCAACCGATCAACCCAACTCTGGGCCGACCCAACTCCATCCTGCTCACCCTCTTCTTCGGTGCCTAGGAGAGGGAGAAGAAACGCCTCAAGCCCAGCCGTTGCCCACGCTGGCTTGTGGAAAGTACGATAGTTGCCCAAGTGGTTCCCACGAACCGTTCCTTAATTACCATGGGTGTGACAAGCAGAACCACACACCCACAGCCCACCATTTAGTTCAAATTTTAATAATTTAACAGTAGCCTATCCAAAATTCTAATTTTGCGACATTAAGTCAAATCATATGAAATGATAATATTTAATTCCCATGTGAGCTATGTTGCTAAGCATGGCTAAGCATTTCTAAGAATAGTAACCTAATCATATTATTACCCGGGTGACAAGGGTTCAGGTTTCAAAGCTAAGGCAAAGTCCTAACATTGCATAGGTTATAACCCACCCACATGAAATATAGAAATAATACAGTTTATTTAAGTAAACAAGACAATTTAGCGAAAAACGAGTGCAAAGTGATCAAGGGAACAATGCGACTTGCCTTGCTCTGGCTCAAGGTACTCTGCAACAACCTCGTAATACACAGGAGAATTACTGTTAACGCCAAAATTTGGTATGGTTCGTTATTAGGTTCGGTTAAGGAAAGAGATTGTGTCAGCCAATGGAAGCTAATCTGGAAGAGACCAAGCTTGAGAAGGAATCGTGAAGACCACGGCATGGCAGTTAATTACCTTATCTATTAATTAGGTAGTTTTAATAATTTTTAGGAAACTTGATCTCGTGTCCAATCAGGACTTGTTCATTTTTCCTGTTATAGTTAGGAAACTCCTGTTTCGTATCCGATCAGAACTGTATCAACTCGGGGTATAAATACGTATGCCCAGGGACCATGTAAACTATCATACAAAGATCAATACAAACTTCGGCACATCGCCACCCTTTTCAACGGGTTCTTGCTTCTCGAGCCGGGCTGCATCGGTTAAATTCGACTTTCTGCGAGAGGGTAAGTCTCGTTACCCCGACTACCGTATCGGCGAGGACTTCCTCGGTTAGGTCCGATATTCTAGTCGGCCTAGGTAGTCGGCTTACCACGATATATCTGTTCTGTCTACAGCTGCATCAGTTAGGTTTGATTTCATAGGCCGAGTAGATATATCACATCACGCGTGCATAGATTTATTGGCTTACTAAGTGTAACTTAACATCAGTTTGTGTTGCATCGGTTAGGTCCGACCTACTAAACTGCTAGTGATAAGTTATTCCTGCTAGGTTGATCGGTTTTATGAAAGCGTTTTATCGGAATGTATAGCCGATAAGTTATCACATCACGATTGCATTAGATTTATCGGCTCATCGAGGTTCTATTATCATCATTGGTCTGTGCTGCAACGGTTAGGTCTGATCTATTAGACTAATGGTAATAATTCTACCCTTGTTGAGCCGATGGGTTTTTATGCGATGTTTTATTGGAGTGCTTAGCCGATAAGTTATCTTTTACTAGATAAAGCCGACTGCATTGTTTATTGATTATTATTCTGCCTATTTACTCTATCATCGGCTTCTAGCCGATGTCCAAGTGTTTTCTCGGCAGTCGGCTGGCTCATTATTGGCTTATATCATCATCGGCTTCTAGTCGATGTACAAGTTACTATCGGCAATCGGCTGGAAGAAATCTGTATCGACTTGTTGGCCGATTGGATCAAGGACTTAACTTTTTTCTATCTCCTTGTCAATTACTGGGTCAAATTGACTGGCACGCCCGCGAACCTCAAATTCAGGACCTACACTGGAGCTAAGCAGATCTCCCAGGCCTTAACGTGTCTCTAGGCGCCGAACCAGATCATCGGCTTGTTCCTAACGCTGCCGGTGATTTTCGGCGTCAACAATTACCGACGTCGGTTTCTACATCAAACAATGCATAAACAATTAAAAATAGTACATGTGGGCAAACAAACATGGGCTAAAAGTATTTTTAATGAATTCTTGGCATTTTTCTGGATTTAATGAAATTTGAATGGACTTAATCAGAGTTCGTATGAATTAGTTATGATTTATTGAAGTTTTACTGCTATTTTTAGTGCAAATATAATTAACAAGCGATTTAATGTGCATTAATCCGATTTATGGCGTCACCCGAGAGAGAGAGGCGGCACCGACCAGCGAGCCCCACTAGTCAGCGGCGCACAGAGGCAGGCGCAAGGTGGACCGAGTCCACCGCGCTGAAAACAGGAGCGCCACGTGGCGCACACGTGGCGCCGACGCAGCGACCACGCGGGCAGCCACGGGGCGGCCAACGACGGCCCCAATTTGCCACCCGCAGATCGGACGGCCTCGGGGAACGGTGGCCGCAGCCGGCCATCCCGAGCAGGAGGCGGCGCGCGCGCCCTGATGGTCACTGGCGGCAACCACCGACGCGGCGGCGGGCACACGGAGGGGCGGGGAGACGGCGGGGATTCTCACCAGTGGCTCGCGACGGCGAGCAACGGCGCAAAGATGATGGCGGCAAGGAGGTAGCGGCGGTGGCTTCGGGACGACGTCGGCGACGGTGCTCCGACGGCGGCGAACGAGTGTGAGGCAGTGGCCGAGGTGCCCTGGAAGATGAGGAGGACGGAAAAGGAATTAGGTCGGAGAACGTAGACGTGGCGCAGCGGAATTTGCCGGCTGGAGAGGATGAAGGGAGCCGAAACTCACCGCACGCGAGGGCGAAGCGTCCCGGCGAGCTTCGGCTACCACGGAGTGGCAGCCGACGAGCGACACAGCACAGCGGAGGTGATGGCGGTGGCGGTGTGGCTTGGTGGCGTCTGGATCGGCAGCGAGCGACGGCCGGAGTTGGTGTAAAGTGACGGAGGTTCGGGTGCGTGGTGGCGACGGGGTTCTAGGGCACGGAGAGGCTCGGCGTGTTGGGGAAAAGGCAGAGGAGAGGCTGTGAGGCGTTTTATGCGCTCGGCCGAGCAAGAACGAGGCCGTAACTGCCCAATCGTGCACGAGAGTGTGGGCGATGGCGTCGGGGACGTGCGCGAGATTCTCGAGGGAGAGGGGACGAAGACGCCGGAGGACGTGGGGGAGTGGGCGCGGACTCGGTCCCGCTCCGTTTGAACTGGAGGCGAGTGCGGGAGGAGGCGGGAAGCGGCGCCGGATCGAACGGCGGAGGGGATTTTCCCCTCCGCCCGATTTGGACGGAGGTAGAAGACAGGGCTGACAGGCGGGCCTGGCCTATCAGCGAGGCGTGCGGGCGAGCGGCCCGACAGGCGGGTCCCGCAGCGCAGAGAGAGAGCGGGAAGAGGCGCGCGCGGACTGGCGGAGGTCGTAGGCACAGTGCTGGGCCGGCGGCCCAGCGAAGGAGAAAAAGAAGAAAAAGAGAAAACCGAAGGGAAAAGAAAAAGAAAATGATTTCTGGAGCGAAATTAATTCCGATAAGTGTTTTTGATTTATTAAAAATAGTTCCTGTACTCTGAAAATTCCACTAAAAATCCAGTTAATATATTTTGGCAAGGAGAACATAAGAAAAATATTCTTGGCCAGGATAATTTATTATTTTGCATTTTACATATTTAATTAATTCCTATTGCCATTTTAAATTTTTTTCTTGGCATTTTCACAGGTGTTTTTTTGTGTGGCTAATATCAGGGTGTGACACCTCCGGCCTAGCTTTCTTTGCACGTAGTGCCCTCTCCCGCTTCCTCTCTCTGTCTACCTTACGGGCTTCCTTCTCCTGCCGCTCCTTCTCCTCCTTGCTCTTCTGCAGAGCCTCCCGCTCTTCTTTCGCCGCCTAAAGACGTTTGAGGCGCTTCCTGTGCCATTCCTGTGACATGGGAAGAAATTGTACGTCCTGTGGATGGATCTCCGTATCTATCCACTACACAAAGTCACACAGAGGCGGAAGAGGCTTCGGTGCCTTGGCATGTGCAAATTTGTTAGTTCAAAAGTTCAAATATTTCGTACTACAAGATAATTCGTATTACCTCCACTGGCTTCTTCGACTTCCCTTGTGGCTTCAGCTTCTCCGGGGAGTAGGCGTAATTAGCACACATCCAATACCTTTGCCGGTATGTGTAATCCTACTGACTTATTGCAACTTTGCACTCATCTCCGCACCAACACATCGACGGAGACACGCCAATTGGAGGTCGTTGACGACTGGACATACCGAATGCATCCATAGCAACCTATATTATAACCAAATAAACGCAAGTTATAACTCGCTAGGCCAAAAATACCTTATACAACTACATACCTTATACGACTACAAAAAATGAAATGTCATCGTCCTCATTTCCATCTCCCTAGCGTTTCTCGAACTAGTGCTGCTCATCTAGTAAAAAAAACCTAACTTCTCTCATCCGGCCTATCAATGTGCTTAGCCGTTATGCTCAACTACAATAGATCTACACCCTGTGGACCAAACCTAACATTTACTTACCTGTGAAATAACTAGTACAATACTACACATACTACATCACTTGATGAATACATATGAAAATTACAAAGAGACATAAAATATTACCTGCAGATGAATCCGCAAATTCACAGGGCTTCGCCACTTTCGTTCGCCTTCGCTCTCAGCTCTCTCTCTTCTTTTTTCTGTTATTTTTGTGAATTTTATGAATTTTTTGGAGGCTGGGAGGGGGTTTTATACTGAGTTAGTAAAAAACTGCCCTCCCAAAGGACAATTTTGGCTATTTTACAGGCGGCCCCCTGGCCGCCCAAAAACCGCTTTTTAGTAGGGCGGCAAGGGGGCCGCACGCAAAATGGCCAACCACGGGGCCGGCCATTTTGCAGGCGGCCCCCTTGCCGCCCTCCTAGCGGGTGGTTTTTTAATGGCCAAGGGGCCGCCTGCAAAAGTGCAGACGGCCGTCGGCCGCCCGGTCTACAGTCGTCTGCCACGTCATCAAATCGCCCTTTGGGAGGGCGTTTTCATAAAAAAAAACGTCCTCCCAGAGGGCGTTGAGAGTATATTTTTGTAAATTTTTGAAATGAAAATATACTTTTGTAAATATTTTATTAAAAAATATAAAAATAAAAAAATTTAGGAGAGGAGGGAGGGAGGAGATGGGCCACAAAGGAATTGGCCTAGCCGCATAATAGTCTTTGGTTTATTTTCTGTAATTTATTTGAGATGGCATTTGGGAAGATTTGAAAAGATAATTGGCCCACAGGTTCAAATTTTGGTAGTTTGACCCTAGAAAACATGGGGGAAAATAATGAAGAATTTATTCGTAAGAACATGGATATTGTCGGAACGAACGAGAATGAATACTGGGTAGAACATAAGGGGCAAACATACGAAGAAATTAGAGGAGACATTTTACTAGAATTTATACTATCAAAGGACATAAGGTTTTGATTCTTGGATAGGCTCTAAATAGATCTTTGATTAGAACAGGTTGAGAAAAGCTTTGAGGAAATTTTTGAAAATCAATTTTAGGTATTTGAATAATTTTCGAATGAGGGGGGGGGGGGGAGGGGGAGAAACAAGAGATTCCAATGGAGGGATTTGATTTTGGAATTCAAACTCCGATAGTCTATTTGGGAAGGGAGTTTGAGGTGAGGTATTCAGGGTTACAGAGATTGATTTTAATTGAGATCTTTGGCATGATTCCTAGATGCACATAAAAAACCAAATTTTTTAATATAGGATTTTTAGGACAATAGTTTTCAACCGTTGCACAGAAACCGGGATATTACATATAAGGTGTCCTACGAATAATGAAATGGCCTTTTCACAAAATAAGTAATGTAAAAAATTCAGCTAAATTCAACAACTTTTCATCTCTACTACTATAAAAGCGGAGTCTACCTCCTCCTCATCCACCGTACCGTAAAAAAACCACCTCACCTAAAAAAACCCGAACCACTCACCATTCACCCTAAACCCAAAAAAATTGTTCCATAATAGCCCTAGTAATATGAAAGTGTCTCTAAAAAAATTGGAATGGGGCAGTCTCCATTCTCCTTGAACGCCATGCAGAAGCAGCTGATGAACACATTGAGGCTGCCACAGGTGTGCTACTGCAAGCAGGGGGCATGATGCTTGCAGCGAGGGGTGGTCGATGCGGTCTAGAGAAAGAGAGAGAGAATGGGGAAGGAGAAGAAGGCAGAAAGAGGGAGGGGAAAGTTAGGTCAGCATCGCCACATGTAGGGGTGGATGTCAAGCCAGCTCAGCTCGGCTCGATCTGGCTCGTTAGGATACCGAGCTGGCTCGTTATGTGTACCGAGCAAAAAGCTTGTCTTGGCTCGGCTCGGTGACCAACTCGAGCTAGCTCGTTTAGCTCGTGAGCCTTGCTGGTGGAGATCGTTGCTCTTGCTCCTGTGCCTTGTCTTCCTCGTCCATGGCCTCCATGGTCGACAAGGATGGGCGGCGTGGGGCGCTCATCTCCAAGACGCCGGTGTCAACTGGCGAGGCGGCGAGCCGGCGACGCGCCGTTGGCCTAGGACGGGCGACGGCGCTGCGGGGTGGAGGACGCAGGGCGATGGGTGACGTAGGAGCAGGATGCAGGGCAATGGGCGAGGCAGGAGTAGGACGCAGGGTGCCGCGGGACGGAGGGACGTCGGCAGAGGACAGTGCGTGTGGCAGGGCGGCAACCGGCGGCTAGGCTACGCGCAGGTGTGCGGACACGCAGCGGCAAAGGGCGGCGGGTGGCTGCTTGGCACTCGACAGGGCAGCGCAGCGCAGAACGGCAGAAGCCAGAAGGGGATCGAGGATTCGAGGGGCATCGATAGGTCTAGGGTTTCTTTTTATCTAAGCGGTGCCGCCAAGATGGGCCATGCCCTGCTCATTTTTCACTGTATAAGTCCAACTACTTAAGCTCGCGAGCAGCTTGTGAGCCAGCTCGAGCTGGCTCGTTATAACCAATGAGCTAAAATGGCAGCTTGGCTTGTTTGAAAATGGAACAAGTCGAGCCGAGCCGATCACGAGCCGAGCTCCGTCCAGGCCTAGCCACATGGATGAAGAACCAGTGTAGCAGGAGATAAAAACCACTCCCAAACAGGGAAAGGGGCAACTTCCCCAGTGTCAATAGTTGAAAAACGTAGGCCTCGATTGGGAGATGACTTATGAACCAAAGACACGTGATCAAAGCATGAAAAAAAAATAATTCTGGTGTAAGACTTTTATACTTCTGCCATCAGTGGTAAAAAAGAGTTGAGATTGAGTTATGAAAGTGAGAAAAAACCCCAAAATCAATTCTAAAACTAAATCCTAAAATTCAAAATTGACTATGGCTCAAACAAGCAGGCCCACAATTTCTAATAAGAAATTCATAGTCCTTGTACCAACCATACATTGCAATAGAAATTGTTGATTACAATAAAATCACTCTTTTCTGGTTTTATAGTTAAGGTGTAAAATATAATTATTCAGTATAAGATAAAGCGACTATTAAGTAATTTAGCGTTCTACCAAATATGTCCTTGCGCAGGTAAAGCAAATGGTAAAAACTCATGGCAGAGTGTGTGTGTGTGTGTGGGACTACTGTACAGACAGGCCACTGCCACGAGTGTACCAGCATTTGCAGCACACTTGATCGCTACAAACTGGGCTAGTGGCAGTACGTATGGCCAATAGTTATGACGAAGATGCATTAGTAATCAACTAAAGCAGCATTTCTAGAAAGAGTAATGGTATGCACAATCTTCGAGTGGCAGCTAAATTACATTCAGAATGTATGCATGTTCAGATACTAAAAAAGATCAGAAGAATAGACAAACCTATCAATAGTTACACCCTTTGGGTACCCAACGGAGAAACAGTGCAACTGTTACTTTTAACCATCTTAGACAGAACACAGAAGAACGCTCACGCATGGTCACGAAAGCCCATCGAAAACCCTTGACAATACAACCCTCATAAAGTTGCAAGTGATCCGTGTATATATATCATATCTCAAGCACTTGTTTGTTAATTTGTAAGTTTCAGATGTACTGGAATCAATCCTACTGATCACAGTTTACAACGGCAGAAAAATTGTCAGTATGCAACAGTACCTACTCTTTGTATGTATGACGTATTCACATAATGTCTTTTCCGAAGCGCCTTGAAATGTTTACTTTCATGGAACTTCATGCATAGAGATTTATGTCCATCATCAATTATTTTGCCTGCGCAAAGATGAGACACAACTGATATGAGCACTCAAAAAAACCAAACTAGAGCACCAGCATAAAAATGAAACCACGGAGCCTTTACACACACCCGAAGTGATTCACGCTTGTAGTGCATTATTTTTCATACCACTGCAGACCTTCCAGATGGCCCTCCTCATGTAGTGCCTTTTCAAATTGGCAAATGACCTTAGGGAAGCAAAAGCCATACATGTGCTCAATTTGCTTGTAGACAAACATGAACTTCCTGATTGTTATTTTTGCTCCTCCTCTCTTTTTCCTTGTTTTCTTCATCGCATGGTCCATAAGGTGCTGGATGCCATTCCGATGGAGTGTGAGCAGTCCATCTCCAGTGATGTCATAGGCTGGTCCAATCTTGACAATGAGATAACCTGGACGGTTTGAGGTGGGTGGATTGCGTGCAGCTCGATTCTTGTACTCAACAATTTTCATCACAAAATGATTCAGCCTCGCCCTCAATTTCCAGTGGTCAGTGTCTACGGCGCAGAATGGCATTTTTGAAATAATCCTTGCATGCATTGCCCTATCAAACAAGCCTAACTTCTCCACCTGTCATGTTTCCAGGATGATTTCTGATGTGCATACGACCAAACAAGCCTAACTTCTCCACTTGTCATGTTTCCAGGATGATTTCTGATGAGATACTGATATCTGTCCTTGTAATGCAGCAATAACCTCAGAAGGTGATCTGTATCTATGTAGAACCCTATGTTATTTTATGTTTGTGTGATAAAAAATTGGCAAAGAAAATGTAAAGTGCGTGACATCTATGCCTGAAAATGGTTTGTTCGGTCTATTTATATGCAGGTACTTAAGATCAATGTTGGTCAACGAAGGATTAGAACTAGACTCAGGAGAAGTTAAGTTTCAAAACGATCAGGATATCGGATGACAGAATTGGATGTAAGTGTACACGGTGAACAGACGAGGTGTGGAAAGATCATCCCAATTTTGACGGCACACGTCAAATTTGCAAAGAAGAATAGAAGAAAAGAAAGAGAGAAGAGCATTGTGGGTACATGGATGTGCACTATGGTCCAAGTGCATGATTGCTCGAGTGTTGCATGGTAGCTACAGTAGGCAGGGTACTGTAGCATGCATGCATGCAAACGAATTTTTTTGATTTTTGTATTTATTTATTAAAAGATTTGCAAAAGTAGATTTTTGTTTGAAAAAATTGCAAAAATAGACTCCCACCGCCCTTTGGGAGGGAGGGCGATTTTATGACGTGGCTGACGGCCGTTGGCCCCCCGCCGACGGCCGTCAGCCATTTTGCAGGCGGCCCCCCGGCCTCCCAAAAACCGCCCACTCAGAGAGCGGCAAGAGGGCCGCCTGCAAAATGTGCCCAAAAACCGCCCTCTAAAAGGGCGGTTTTTGTCTCCCAGGGGGCCGCCTACAAAGTCGCCCATTTCCAGGGCGGTTTTTTGCAGGCGGCCCCCTTGCCGCCATCTGGGAGGGCGGTTTTTAGCCCCTGGGTATAAAACCCCCCTCGCAGACTCAAAAAATGTCATAAAATTCACTCAAATTAGAAAAAAAAACAGGAGAGAGCTGAGAGGGCGAAAGCAGCGAAGCTCTGCCCATTTGCTGATTTGCCTGCAGGTAAAATCCATTGTTCCTTTGCAATTTCTATTTGTATGTAAGAATTGATGTAGTAATGTACTAGTTACGTGTATAGTACTATATAGATCTGTAGTTTTTAGTTAATCTGTTAGATGACTTATTTTTTTTACAGATGGTACTTATAAAATCTGGAATACACGGTTTTAGATGTTAGGAGGATGTTGGTACCTAGTTTAACTGTATTTTTCATCAACAGATATGTCAAATAAGGTGATATTTCAGTTATTTCACGGGCAAGGGAATGTGAGAATGGTCCAGACGGTGTAGATCTGTCGGAGTTTAGTTCAACGGCTAAGGGTATTGATAGGCCAGCTGAGAGAAGTTTTGGATCAGTATACAACTGGCTGATGCGAGGGTTTCGACTGGACCCTCAACTCAGCGGAATAACCTTGTATGTAGTAGTCAGTCGTGTAGTTGAAGATTTTTTTTTGGGAACTGATGCTAGTGGATTGCACTGCCACTTGGAGATGGTATGTGGAGAATGCATTTCAACGTGGCTGGCCATTGGGCATACTTGTGTCCATATATGAGAAAGATAACAACGCTGGTGCAATGCCCGTACAAAATGATGAGGGTCCAAGTACGGCGGGAGGTGATAGTGAAACAATAGAAGAAAATAAAGGAGGGAATGAAGAAGATAGACAGGCAACAGGTGTGGCAGATGAGGGAGAACATATCGACACGATCGTCCAAGAAGTGGCTAGAGAAGATTCTGAAAATGAGCATGCAGAGTCTGATGAGGACAACGTGATGCCTGCAGAATGGAGCAACGAGGACTTCTCTGCGCTTACTATCTCCGAGCGGCATCATGTGCCGTGGGAGTACAAGCAGAATGAGGTCATTCAGGGGGCTAAGTACGCATATGTAGAAGATTTAAAGGAGGCAGTCAAACAATGGACGGTGTCACTTTAGAGGGAGTTCTCGGTCGTGAAGTCAAACAAATCAGTGTATGAAGTGAAGTGCATGAAGGATGGGTGTCCATGGCGGGTGCACTCATTCAAGGGTAAATGGAAAGATTATTGGCAAGTTTCAATCGTGACGGAGCATTCATGTTACTTGACAGGTGTTGAAAAATATCATAGAAACATGACCTCTGCATTTGTTGCAACAGAGATATACTCTCATATTGTCAACAATCTGGGGTACGAACCAAGGTCAATTGTTAGGCATATTGAAGAGAAATTCAAATATATAATTAGCTATGATAAGGCTTGGAGGGCAAAACAGAAGGTTGTAGAGATGAGGTTTGGCACATTTGAAGCATCTTATGATAATTTGCCTCGTCTCTTAGGCTGTATTCTTCAGAGGAATCCGGAGACGTGCTACGACGTGTAATCTTTTCTTATTTTGCAGCGTCGTTACGCCCACAACCAGGTTAGGAGGGCCTACTCCGAGTTCGTTATGGAGTTCGACCGCCTGCTGCCCAGTGACGTCATCTGGGAGCCCTATAGTCCACAGGCCATCGCGGCCCGTGCACCGCTCGGACTCTATACTCTTTGCATGCGCGACCAGGCGTACTGGTTGACGAAAATGCCGTTGGTGTTCGACATCTTCGTCGAGCCCCATTGTCCACAGCGCGTGATGCGACAGTTCGGCCTACGTCAGGTCTTCCCTATGCCCATAGAGGTCGTTGTGCTGCGCGATGTGCACCGGTAAGTACAACTGCGATCTTTGTTTAGTAGTACCACTCTTTAATGTACTCTAATGCACTCTCTGCAAATAGGTATAATCGTAGGGGACGGGTAGCCGGCGCTCAGTGGTATCCCCGACTGCAGCGGTACGTGGAGGACTGGTTGTTGGCGACGGAGGATGTCGTCGACGAGTTCCGTGCACACACTGAGGAGCATTACCTAGCATACCTCAGGTGGTACCAGCCTCGGACCCGCATACGCGTAACGTTCACCCCAGGTGATCCACAACCACACGTCGCTACTACGACGGACACGTATCCTACACACCGTGACCAGGACTACTTTCGCGCGGTAAGTCACTTTATCTTTGCACTTTGTCATTCCCTTTCTAGGTAGCCACGGTTCTAACACATAATCAAGTCACATTTGAAATAGGCCGACGCAGCGCGACAGATTCAGGGTGATGTCAACGCGGCGTTCGGACGGTTGGACACTGGGATCGTGCTGACTGCGGACGAGCAGAGGACGACCTTCGGGAGGATTCGTCAGGCGTTGCACACAGTGCTTTGTGCGCTCACTTGTCGTGCGGCTGACGCGATACCTCCCGTCTATATACAGCAGCAGTAGCCACGGCCAGCAGGAACAGGACGAGGAGCAGGAGTGCGCCCGCAGGGTTCCAGTCAGCCATCTGGCCCCTCCAGAGGTAAATTCTACTAACCTTCCATTCATAATATGTTTCCTTGTACGACATGCACCGTTGTACATCAATATGCTTCCTTGCAGCCTTCGCTACACCGTACCTACATCCCTCTGGAGCTAGCACGTCGACACATGGAGTGTACCACACACGACCACACGCGCAGCTGGGCATGACAAGTGCCCCCGGTGCCACCACAGGAGGTCCTTCAGGTTATATCAAAGTTTACTTTTCTCTTGCAAAATTTCGATTTGCAATAATCAATAATTTGGTGTACATTGTTCCACTCTACAGCGCCAGCGATGTTTGCTGGCGCTGGCTCCTCCACGCAGGGCGCACGCGGCAGCGGTTGGGCACCGGGTCCTTTCGAGGGGGACGACTTAGAGGACGAGGACGAGGGCGAGGAGATCCACGAGATACTAGCTGCCTCGCAGCTCGAAGGAGCTCCGCCACCACAGACACAGGACCCACCGGTTGCCACACCCGTGCAGACGACCCGAGCTGGCCGTGCTGTACCACCAGACCGGTTGACGTACTCCCAGGGACAGGTGCGAGCGCAGGGTAGGAAGTCGAAGAGAGCTAGAGGTTACGGTCCGGGCCCGTAGTACTTTGTGTCTGTAATAGTTTGTCTGTTGTATATAATGTTTTATTAATTCTACGTTTCCTGATGAAACCACTTTACTTCGTTTACGCTCATCGATCAAACGACGTATTCCTCACGATCTACGTTTCTGACGAATCTGATCAAAAATATGAATTTTCGAGTGTCAACTTCACAACAAAAGTACATTCCGAGCGGTGACAACCGAACACACATTAACTATCATACAAACCTATTGATATCCAACTAGCGATGCAACTACTGTGTGAGGACGGCGTGGCCAGGGAGTGGCGACAGTATGCGCCTAGAAAATAGTGACGGCAGCCGGTACTCACATAAAAATTGATTTCGAAAATTAATTTTTCTAAATCAATTTTTTTCTTTTTTTTTTGGCATGTTGGTCCGGACTGTCCGGATAGGGTCCGGACGGTCCGGACTATATTAACGCTAAATACCGCCCTCTAGTTGGGCGGCAAGCCAAAAACCGCCCTCCCAGAGGGCGGCAAGGGGCCGCCTGTAAAATGGCCGGCCCCCGGGCGCATTTTGCAGGCGGCCCCCTTGCCGCCCTCTGAGAGGGCGGTTTTTGGGAGGCCGGGGGCCCGCCTGCAAAATGGCTGACGGCCGTCGGCGGGGGGCCAACGGCCGTCAGCCACGTCATAAAATCGCCCTCTGGGAGGGCGATTTTTAAAAATCGCCCTCCCAGAGGGCGGTAGGAGTCTATTTTTGCAATTTTTTCAAACAAAAATCTATTTTTGCAAATCTTTTAATAAATAAATATAAAAATCAAACAAATTCGCATGCAAACGTGATGGACTTGGATGGATACATGCCGGCGAGCAGTTGGCAGGCAGGCCGGCAGAGGCAAGGGGCAGACGGCACATTTCGGCTGGCTGGCAGGCCGGCCCACTTCGGCAGATCAGGCCAGGCGCACCAGGTGCCCAAGCAGGCCGGGAAGCAGGAGCCCAAGCAGCTGGCTGAACAGGCCAAGCACACGTGTCGACCTCGAAGAGGACCAGACAGGATGGTTTGGTTTGGGGACGACGTGGCACAATCTGAGCCTTTAAAAGAAGATCCAATGGCTGCAGTTAGGCTGAGTAGGGGTTAAGTTTTGAGGGCATTTTGGACCTTTCCCATGTGTTACAAACAAAGATTAGTTGATGATCAATTAGCACACGTTAATTGTGCTTGTTTGTAAATAGACACCTCTTCATGAGTGGAACATGTTCATACTATGTTTATACCCATTCATCCTCCATAAATACTTGTAATCATCATATATACAATGACTTATAGGATATATGAGTTCATCTCTCAATTCTTTCGGTCTCTACTTTTAACACGTCATCAGCACGCTCTTCACTGAGCGAAGAGAAGAGGGCGGAGGGATCACAGAAGAGGAAGAACAGAGAAGAGAGTCCAAATTCTACCAAATCGGTAAGAACATGGATTAATTTTGTTTTTCATACCTTAGCCCTCGCCACCAACCGACACTGTGGATGTAATGGCGACCGGCATACACAAGGTCCTCGCTCGATGCTGCACGAAGAAGCTTGGCGCTTCAACCGCCTTCTTCGTTGTCGGCCTTAATGGACGCGGGGCTCCTCACCGTGGTCTCATGGCCGCCCTAGCCCCAACCAAGCCACCGGCCACTAGCCTCGGTGGCTCCCATGGAATTGGAGCCACCATCAAGCCCAGTCATCGTGATCGGCCACAGGACCGCACCGGCCAACGGCCACCCAAGGGCCGTCCACTCCGAGCGCCTGTCGATCCATCCTCTCCACCACGCGATGCGACGGCGTGGCGGATCCGCAATGGAATTGCGGCGCAATGGCAACCGATGGCGGCGCCCCGATGCAGCAGGCACGACGGCACGACTGCCTGCGGCCCGGCGGCGGCCTGTGGCATGCTAGCGCGGCAACGGCGATCGCGGTGGCATAGCCACGGCGGCCTACAGCGATGCCCCAACGCAAAGCGGCGATGGCCGGCGACGACCTCAGCGGCAGACCGGAGGCGGTGGCCCGCGTGGCGTGGCGCACCGGCCCAGCTGCGAAGTGGCAACGTCAGCGACGGCAAGCAGCGGCGCACAGGCGCCGCGGCGCGTCAGTGGATCAGGGCAGCGACAGCGGCGGTTTAGGGTGGAACCCTAACTGCTGCCCTACCCACCTATTTAGTTGTCGGCCTGATGGGCCGGTCCATCTATGGCCCACAACGCCCGCTTCTCCCCGCGCAAAACTGGCTAGGCCGGCCCATGGCCGTTCCTCCCACATGCAAGCCTAACCTGGCAAAATAGGTCGGCTGGTGGCCCACTAGGCCACTTCCTGCACGTGCGCCTAAACAGGCTGAGAGGCCACTTGGGCTTTGGTCTAGAATTGGATGAATTTGTGCAAAAGTGCTTAAATTTTTAGGAAATTGCACAATAGTCAATGTGAATAGTATTATTCAACACTATTTCATTTTAGCCCTTGAATTTTTCCAATTCCATAAAAGGCTAAATAAATTGATATATTTTCTGTCAATTATGATATAGTCCTTAGACTATACAAAAATTACACTATATTTTATTTGTTTCATGCAAATATACATTCCAGACTTATCGGTCTTCAGAAAATGCATATGCAAATTGCAAATATGCGAAATTTTGTTTTGGGCCCTCAGGTTCAATACAAATTATAGTGTTATTTAATTTACATACTGTAAATTATTATTCCAGATCCTATGAGTACTGGAAATTATGTAAATGTTCAAAGTGAATGTCCATAGGCATTCCCAATAACATATACATATTTAGGGATTTATTTTCTAATTGCAATTGATTTATTTCTTGCAATATTATTCACATATTATTATATTAATTAAGTTTCAACAACTTAATTCCAATTGGATAATATGCAAAATATTAGTGATTACCTCTAGACAAAATTAAAAAAAATTCAATATCTTATGAGTACAACCCAAAATAATGTGGAGTCTAAGACATCTCTTAGCAACGAGTTATCTCGTCCACAACACATAATTTACACCATAATTGGTGTTTACATCACAGTTGTACTCCATATATGAGGTTTCACCAATATTTCTATCGACCATATTTGAATATTTGCAATTTCTTTGATTTTGCAAAATTCAAAATTCAAATTCCCCTTAATTAAGCCCTATGTGCTTAATTCTATTTGGATTTTACATGCAAAATCTTAATAGTACATACCTCAATGTTTACTGAAAAAACACAAATATTATGTGGAGACTAAGGCATTTACTACAACTTTATAGATTATGCTATTAGCAACGAGTTATCTCATCTACTAATTTGGTGTTTATCAAAACAATGTGATTATTCGGTATTTATAAATATAACTCAAAACTATGGAGTCTAAGGCATCTACTACAAATTACTGTAGACTATGCCATTAGCAACGAGCTCTCTCGTCCATATTGTTATATTCCAAAATTTTGAGGTATACATTACAATAAGATACATGATACATCTTGTGTCCACATATTTTGCATCCTATTACAATATTATCATACTATATTAATTTACTACTTGTAAATTAATCAAATTTATGGTAAACCATATAGGAAATCATGAGCAAAGAATTTGAAATTCTTGCACCGGACAGTCACAACTATCCAACATGGTCGAAGGACATTAAGGTCAATCCTTTGTCCTACGGATTTCAAGCGGCAATTGAACCTCCTCAAAAGGGAAATCCACCGCTGTTAGATCAAGAGAAATATAGTGCCTTATACATTATAAGAAGCCGTATACACCCAGATCTCAAAACTGAGCATTTCTCAGAACTAGACCCTCATACTTTGTAGCTTGTACTCAAAGCAAGATTTGAACCTATCTATGTGGAAAAAGTAGGAAAAAGATTATCTACTATGTTTCCTAGTAATAGGATCTCAACATCCACTAGAGGGTTCAAAAAGGGTAAATGCATTCCCAAGAACAGAAACGACAAAACTAAAGTTTGTTGCAGCTGTGGTTGCTACAACCACATCACAAGGAAATGCCGCACCCCAAAACATCTGGTTGATCTATATCTCAAATCCATGGGCAAAGATAAACCTGCTCAAGAGAAGAGATCAGAAATAAATTTCAGTCTCCAACTCGACAACATCGAGAAAGCCAGTTGTTCATAACAGTTCTTGGAGGAACACAACAACAATATATCCCTTCCACAGAAGGATGATCTCATGAGCATTGAAGACATGCTTGTGGAATTCACTTCCCAAGACATGACTGGAGACCTCAATTAGTCTCTCGACTATATAGATACTATGTTGACCAAGTCCAACTATGTGTTGTAATATAAATAGTTATCATCTATATTGTATGCTACGAAGCTACAATACTGTATTGAATATATTCAGTATTGATTAAAGTTCGTATCCTATATATCTGACAAGAATTTCTTATGAAACTCTTCTTTCTATATATAGATTTACGGGAGTCAATCCAATGAAGTAGCAATTATGCCTTGTGGACAATACTTCTACAAACTCTATACTTCGGGACACAAATATTTCTTGACTCTTGAAAAGAGATAAGAAATTGTGTTCAACATCGCCAAATGCGATGCAACGATAGTTGGCTTTGGTCATGCCACTATCCCGATGGGTACTTAGTTGATAATCGAGGATGCACTATTGTATCCCGATTCTACTCGTACTCCAATAAGTAATAGATATATCCGTCAAAATGGTTTTTAAACTGAAAACCAAGATGACAACAGAGAGAAATATCTCCTCTTAACAACAACGAATATGGCAAACAAGTATTAGAAAAGATTATATCTTTATCCTCTAGATTGTACTACATGAAACCCGTACAATAAATTGCGTACACGGTAATTTTCTAGAATGTTTACACATTCCAAACTTAGCATAATTGCCTTGACCATCCCACCATAGGGATGATACAGAAAAATATCAGCAACGCTAATGGTCAGATTTTTCCACAATCTCGGATTTTATGTGCACTGTTTGTGCCATAGAGAAATTAATTTTGAGAACCCTCTTACCTCAAAATTAGAGCTGAGTTACTCAAAATTTCTTGAACACATTCAAGGTATTGATGTGGCTCCATACATCCATTGTATAAACTGTTCAGGTACTTCATGGTTATAATTGACACATCTACACGATAGTTCGACGTGTGGATTTTATTCACATCAAACCATGTATTTGCCAAATTAGTTGCTCAAATTATTAAATTATGAGCATAGTATCCTGAACATCGAATTCAATCAATTCGAATGGACAACACTGCTGGATTTTACTCAAAATGCCTTCAATGACGATTATATGGCTAATATGTTCAACACTCCGATCCATTTGTCTATACACAAAATGGATTAGCAGGATCTCTCATCAAGAGAATGAAGCTCATGGCAAGACCATTACGAAATTGCAATTAACCAACCTCTAGTTGGTGACATGCGGCCTTACACACCGCATCATTTCAAATTCATTACACTGCAATCATACAACCTCCTCCATTGCAGTTTGTACGTGGAAATTTGGTCTCAGCCAAAGATTTCCCATCTGCGAATCGGCAATGTTTTGCATGTACCAATATCACCACCATAGCATACATCATTGGACAATGGGGACCAACATGAGGTATCATTATCCGTCTAACATAAATACCTCAGGTCTTTCCACAGGGGCTTAATAAACAGCCCGTATACTATTCACATTGAGGACAATTTCAGGTATTAGGGGGAGATACATACCACATAAAGAATGCTAGAAATTAAAAAGAGAATGTCAAATATTAACATTCCATCCTCATATCCACGTACCAAAGAATCTAAACCAAATAGTTCAGAACATCTTATATTTGCAACATATTGCAAATATTCTGCCAAAACCATTTACTTGTTATAAAGGTGTCACAAAATCCCGCACCAGAAAGATGGAGGTACTAAAACAAAACCACTCAACTCCCAGAATGAAAAATAAGAGGGGAAGAAGTATGGTCATAAGGGATACAACTTTTTGAAAGCTTCCGCGGACATAGAGGAATATCATTCCTCCAATCAGTAAATGCAAATCAACATCAAGGGTGATTGACACCATATGGATATTTACTATCCAATGCCTATGGATGTTTATCATCCAAAAGCCCAGCAAAAATTGCGCACAAATTTCAAGTGTTGGGTCATAGGAACGCCCTAACTTTGTTGTTTTAAGAAATAACATGGAGTTCAAAAGGGTTGATATTTCCACAAGCTATATTGGTTCCATTGAATCAATCATACAAAGACTACAAATTGTCGACATATACTCCTCAAAGTTGCCTTACACCTTAACTGGATCCAGACCAAAAGTCCTAGGCAGAGCGTCAAAACACTCAAATTGGGTCAAATCAAATGTGGCAATTAAGAAGAATTGCTCGCTCAACAATAAAAAGTATTACATAGTAATACATTCTTCTCATGTTTTCCTTACGGAAGAAAGGGGGTGAGATCGTGTGAGCTTGTAGCACATGGTTTCACGCAGAGACCAACTATAGCATACCATTGGTATGTGTGGAAATCTCATTCCCATATCTAATTATTGGCAAATCAAATAAATTTGATAGATTCAGACAACCAAGCTCTCAATGGACTTCACATTCTGAATCAGAATACAAAATCGCAATATATATTGTGTACAACTCAAGTCACCCTATGACTTGAACAGTCAAGTTGATTGTGTACAATTGATCATGTGAGTTTCTTATATAAAAGATAACTTCAATCATAATGATTGCCTATGTGTGTTCATAAAGAAATCTCCATTTAGATTTCCTATCATCTCAGCACATATCGATGATTTTAACATGATCAGAACACACAAAACAAGTAAGCAATCATCTTAGGAACAATTTTCCCACTTGAGAAATTGACCTTTAAGACGGATTCCGAGATGAAATATTTAGTTAAAACCAAATTATGCTTGAGTCTATAACTTAAGCATATAAATCAGTCCATCGATATCCTATTGATATTGTCAACTAGTATTCAAATTATATTAGACAATCATATCCATAAACACTTGTGGTCATTCAATCTCTAAAAATGGATCAATATCCATTTAGACCCAGGGATGATATACTCTAGTGCCATTAAAGTGCTTATGTATCCTACATATTGCAACATGCCTGAAATTGTATTTGTAGATACTTTGCTAGTTTAAAGTAGCGCAACTCCAATAACACTATTGGGTGGGAGTCAGAAAGGATATCCATAGATATCTTTGTGGCACAAAATATCTTGATTCATCATCTAATAAATCAAGTTAAGACCATAGTGGGATATGTACATACTAGCCAACTAATCGCCAGAATACCAGATAACGTACTGATTTCATAGTGGTATAGTTTTCTCATAAGAGTCATCAAAATAGATTTTGTTGGTTACTTCCACCCATCATTCCGAAGTTTTACATTCATATGAATGGCTTTGCCAAGTGATTTATCACATGCAATAGTCATGTAATATTGATTCCATTTGAATCATCTACCATTATCTATAAAGATAATGATGCTTACGTTGATCAAATACAGACAGGTGCATAAAGAGTAATACCATTAAGCATATTACTCCTAACCTATTTTACCCACATCAATTACATGAGAGTGGAGAAATTAGTATCTTGCAAAGTCCTATGATAATCTCATGGACCTATTTACTACCTCCTTACCAACTTCCACATTTCCCGAAATGTGTTCAAGAAATTGGTATGGGATGATTATATGACTTGCAAGAATCAGAGGGAGTAATCTCCTAGATTATATCTGTTCAAAGCAATACTATACTCTTTTCTCCCCTTATGAGTTTTTTCCTACTGGGTTTCTCATAGAAGTTTTTTAATGAGGCAATATATCAACGTAGATATATATCATATCTCTATTTTCCCCACAGAGGTTTTTAAAGGGATATCAATGGTATATAATAACTTCTCATATTTTTCCTATATGGTTTTAAGGGAAGTTATCCTTTATTATGATCTAATGATCATAATCAAAGTACTGAAATTCTCACATGAGTTTTTTCTTTCTCAAGGTTTCTCAGAGAGAATTCACATATATGCCATACCATTTTCTCCTTATATTTTCCTATTGGGTTTTAAAGAAGTTTTAATGGCATATCTATACAATGGTTTCTCCTCAAATTTTCTCACGGGTTTTAGAGGAGTTTTTCTAAGAGATGAATCAAATGATGATTACCAGAAGCAAATTGATCAAGGGGGAGTGTTACAAACAAAGATTAGTTGATGATCAATTAACACATGTTAATTGTGCTTGTTTATGAATAGACACCTCTTCATGAGTAGAACATGTTCACACTATGTTCACACCCATTCATCCTCTATAAATACTTGTAATCATTCTATACACAATGACTTATGGAATATATGAGTTTATCTTTCAATTCTTTCGGTCTCTACTTCTAACACCATGAATTAACCAGCCCTAGTTTATAGCTATAAATAGAGGGGGGGCAAGGCTAGGGTTTAGACTTGCACCTTCCTATTAGCTTAGTGTCTCTTTTGTAATTAGAATTAGGAGAGAGAGGGCCTTCTGTGAGAGGTTTTTGTTATAACCTTTGAGGGGTCTCATTTTATAAATAATATTTCTAATCAATGAAATAGTTGTTTACTTTTGGATCTTTTGTACAATTTAATTCCTGCAATTTAAATTCCCGTAATTTAAATTTCTGTAATTTAAATTCCCGCAATTTAAATTCATGCACGGGTATTGATACTCCTTCTAAAATTCTATGGTTTCTTATCCTAATCTTTGTTCTATTTGGATCTTATGGCTTGAAATGAGTTGGGAGGCGATCACCTCTATGACTAGTGCAAATCTATTGTGATCGAGGTCCCAAAAATGAGCCAGTCTTTTTATTTGATTTTTCCGTCTAAAATATTTTTGGTTTTAGCTTTCTCATAACTAGATCCAACTAAAAGATTACTTAACGGTTTGATCGAGTATTTGAAGAAAAACTTTTATAAGTTATATTCAGCCCCTTCTATAGCTAATTTTGATCCTTTAATCTAGGGGCAGTTCTAGCAAACATGCAAATAAATAAGCTCACCCACACATTCCATATCCTTCCTGATTCTTTTTACTGTAGTTGGTTTCAGATCATGTATCTTATCAACTCCAACTTTAATACTGCCAGGTCCAACCGTGTAAATATCATTGATAGAGAGAGACCCATCAAGAGACCAACCACTCCTGTGCAAATCTGTTATCAAGTATAACTCCTGAGCTTCCTGCATTGCATATATAAGATGGTACAAGGTACTTCTGGTTTCTATGACTAGATCAGATAGTTTCAGACTGAATTTTTGATCATATCGACGTATGAACAGCTCGCAGAGGTCTTTTTTCATTGAAATCTTTGGAACTTGCTACACAGTTTTACTTTCTTTTTGGAGCAATAGAACAAAGATAAATGTAATAAAAAATGATGTGGTGTGCAATTGCAGCCATGGAAAGATATGAATTGGAGAAACAGCTAAGCACTGTTAGGCATCAATCATATGGATTGTTACAACACTACAACTAGCTACGCGACCGTTAGGCATCAATCAGATGGATTGTTACAACACTACAACTAGCTACGCGATGTTTAAAAAATGCCCATAAATGCAATCCAAAGTATCAAACAAGAGAAACATCTACTGTATCAATTTTCTCAAACCAACAGTTAGTTTGAATCGAACTAATCTTCTACTCACTTGGTGTTGTGCAGGTTGATTTGATATGACCTTCTTGGACTGGGTCCTTTTCATTATCTTCTATCATTAGGACCAACTTCTAGAATTGGGAGATTGGGTCAAACCAAGAAATAATTAGTCAATGTAGAAGTATAAGCAACAAAAAAAAATGGCTGATAGTAAGGGTATAAAATTATCAAAAAGAGAGGCATGGTTATTGAGATCAACCAAAAGTGAGGCATGCTTATTGAGAAGCATGCTCATTGAGGAATAGAACAAAATTAAATGTAATAAAAAATGATGTCATGTGCAGCTGCAACCATGGAAAAGTATGAACTAGGACAACCAGCTAAGCACCGTTAGGCATCAACCAGATGGATTGCTACAGCACTACAACTAGCTACAGGATGTCAAAAATGCCCATAATGCAATCAAAGTATCAAACAAAAGAAACATCGATTGTACCAAGTTAGACCAAAAGTTAGTTTTAAATAGAATTGATCTTGATAAAACTAATCACTTGATGTTGAGCAGCTTGATTTGATTTGGCCTTCTTGGACCGTCTCTTTTTCCATCATCTTCGTCGTTAGGACCAACCGCTAGAATTGGGAGATTGGATCAAACCAAGAAATAACTAGTCAATATAGAAGAAAAATAATATAATCAAGCAAAAGCATGGTTGATAGTAAGGGTATAAGATTATCAAAAAGAGAGGCACGCTTATTAAGATCAATCAAAAGTTTGCATTTACTTATTTTGTCTATAACTTACCCTTCTATTCAGCAGGATACAATGAGGCATTCTCTTTGCCATTGCAGATTTCTCTTTTTCGAGGAAACGCATTGCAGATTTCCAACAATCAAACCTAGAGCAAGTAATCAATTCAATTAGAACAAATATTTATTTGGTACAACAAAAATAGAATATTTAGACTATACCAATCAACTAAGATAACCCTTTACTGTCATCAGCCAGTATCTGTCTCTCTCCTGTGTGCCCGCCACGCCTGCTCCTTCTACTCCTCTGCCGACCCAGCTAATCCGAAATTGCCTCCTCCTCCAGTTGGATGCCCGTTACCCAAACCCGACAATCGGGTGCTACCCAATCCTGGTCACCTTCTTCCCCAAATCCCTCGCAAAGAATAGCGCAAGCAAGGCCCAGTCGAGGAGAAGCGATGTGCTCGGCCCGTTCGAGCTCGACCTCAGCGGCGGCAACGAGCACGAACCACCCGATACCGCCGCGACGACCACGTCCACGATAGCAGAAAGCAGCAGCCAGGGCGCTTGGTCCGCCCGACACCGCGCTGAAGCACATCCATGCCTGCATGGGACCGCCGCCGCGGCGCTTGCCCTCCTGACACCGCGACGCGCTCGCCCGCGCTAGATTGCCACATCTCCATGGCACGAGGACTGCGCGCATGCGCGGGCTCTCCGCGATGGTGAGGTGCTTAGGCAGCCCCATACCCTCCCCAACGGCAGGTTTATTCCGCTTCACCCAATTCCGAGACGTTGGTTTGTAAGTATGTTTTTTAAAACATAAAAAAGTATGTTTTTTAAAAAATTTATATAAAAGTATTTTTAAAAATTAAATAGATTTATTTTTTAAACTTATAATAGTTAATACTTAATTAATCACTTATTAATAACGTTTCTCGTTTTCCATATCTTATAAGCCTAGCACAACCAGCTGAATAACATGCCCTTACTCCTCCACCAATCCCGAAATCCCCAATCCGCCTCTGCCCCCAAGCCCTAACCTCGGCGACCTCGCCGCTGCTTTGGTCATGGCGTGGAATTTGACAAATAGCAATGTGCAAAATCGCTTGGGACGAACCGTAAATCTGAAGTGGATTCCGAGGGAAGCACCTGCGCAGCTAGCTTTATGGAGGTCACGTTCGATCATGGTACGGCGGGCCGCGATTACGAGGAGGAAGAAGCAGCGAACGAAGTTGAAGTTCTAGAAAGCAATCAGTACCTGGAAGGGCCCATGGACCGTAACGGTCTTCGTCCATGGGACTCTTTTCTAGGACCACGCTGCTGCTGCACTTGTTCACCAAGAAATGTTATTCCCAGCTTAGTAATTTTCTGATAAAGTTTACTTACAATGCAGGTGCATATAATTTATTAATGAAGGCTCCGCATGCAGCACAGCTAAGAAAAAATAACCTGACATGCTTATGAAACCGCTCATGAAACATCCTTCTGAAATCTGAAACTCTCACGACACATCAGAAGGTAACAATCACCGAGTATGCCTGAAGTACAGTAGCAGCACTATTCTTGATCTGTAAAAATGTGGCTGTATTTAGCGCCATCATAGGCAAATGCATATTCATAATAATAACAAGTACATGTTTTGCCAATAAGAGCAGATAAATTACTCAACCGGTCTCAGTGTATAATCACCATATGCTGTGCAAGTGGAATTCACTGTCCAACAACACAAGGGCTCACCCAAGTATTACAAAAATTTCGTTCAACTTTGCACTAAAGTTCCTACCAGCAGTTGTGCACTACCTTCTTTTTAACTTAATCCGGAGTCACTGAGCCACATGTACAAGAGGGTGGGTGATGGAGAATGCACTTCGAGTTGCAAGAAATTTTACTCTTTCAACTTTGTTGACTTCCCTGAGAAATACACGCACAGCTTGTTGTACATCTAAACATCTGTCAGAATTATTGATGATACTATCATGACATAGGCGAGGAAGAAGAACATGACAATCTGGATGAAGAACTTGGGATTGTCCCTCAAGCTCGGGGCGGCCACTGATCTACTGCTTGAGAATACAAGAATAACTTTCAGTTTATGCACTGTAAGCGATGAGCTAGGGGTGGTGCAAAATGATGTGTTGCAGCACCTTACCTCGCAATGCGTTGTGAAAGCCGATGAAAGGGTAGGCTCTGTATGAAGACCACGCCTGGTCCTGTAAGCGATACTGTAAGCTGGTTGCCCCCCTGCATAGGCCAATGCTTCCTCAGTGTAAGGAAATAAGTTATTTTCAACAAGAAGAAACTTCAGGCAGTAGGGGAAAGGACAAAGGATATACTCACACCAAAGACTACTCTTCTTGGTTGGTTAGGGGTTTTCAACTGAAAGTTGATGGTGGTTGTCATAGCCACAATACAAGCAGCGTCAACTGTAATTACCTCACGAGGGGCAAGAATTTTCTGCATGACTAGCAAAAGCGAAGAGCAAAATCTGCCAGAGTTAGGGGCTTTGTTGGCCAGAGTAAAAAGGACATGAGTTCAAAAGGTTCCATGCTAGTTTGAAACAAATCAGAGATTTCATACTACAACATCTAGCTTAGGACAGAATATGTAAACATATACTGAATTGAATAGTGCCACAAGTATTGCCAAATGCCAATGTTGATGACATCAAAATTATGCCAACATAAACTGTGGCATCGATTTCCAACCTTAATATATACCCTTTAGCACTATATACCCTCAATGCATCCTAAAGTTTTTTACAGAACACCAGAACCACAGCTCCTAATTATAATATGAACACCTAATATATTTTGGTATCTGCCCAAGTCGTGCTCCATAGAGCAGAACAGTATTGCAGTTTCAAATTCTAAAATCTATCTCCAGTCTGTGAACCTGTAATGTGAGGGTGAAATGAATTATACCTGATCCACCACCAACCAGGAAAGCCATCCCTTGACCCCTAAGCTTCTGTTTGAGGATCATCTGTAGAGGAAATGCGCATATTTCATTTCCCAACAATAAGTTAACAAATACTAGATCATAAAGAACTAACAGGTCCCACATGATCTCCAAATCAGTAAAGTACCTCAATAATCAGTTAATTTACCCTACCTCTGCACCAATTTCAATGTTTCGCGGCCTCTGTTCAACTGTACTTGTGACTGACACGTCATTAACTGAGCAGAGAAAAGCATCTGCCTGAAAGGACATTAAGGTAATATGAGGTTCCCATGATTGTTTTCAACCAAACAACTAACTTAGCACATAAAACTTACCTGGCAAAGAAGTTCTCCAGCAAAGTTTGCTAGATCCATCTGTAACATAATAAACATTTTCCATTTATGACTAAGAAAGCAGCTTTGGTCAATAATATAAGTACCACATTCCATAAAATTTAATATGAACACTAAATCAGGTATTCATTTTCACGGAGGGCAATGGTTTGCTGGTTTAATGTGATAACATCACATCTAGCCATCCAGAACCTATATCTCATGCAGCTTAGCAGATTAACTCATACATGTTATTACGATGCTAATATCCACATTACACCTCATTATTAACTGCTAAAGGGCCAAAATCTAATGTCTGCGGACAAGGTTTGCACAAACTAATAGCACAATAAACTATTGACCTTTTATCTATAGGTAAAACATATGGTTCATATTGGAAAACAACCTAGTGCTGGAGGGTATCAATTAAAGTTTTGAATGAATAGTCCTCCAACAGTCTAAATTCTGAATCATAATTATAGAGGAATCATGCAGATCTTGCGAATGGTAAGAGGACAACAGTGATGTAATACCCATGAGCAATATCATTTTTGTACAAGTATAAAGTAACAGCTCAGAGAGTCAAAGCTAAGCTACAAGTGGGAAAAGGTGAAACTAGGGATTTGAATGACATAATGACTCTATTTTCAGAAAAGATGCTAACAGGTAGTATCCTCCCAGGAAATGGCGCAGCAATCCCAACATATCCATCATCGGAGCCAGGGTTGAAGAAAACATTGCTGCTAATGCTTTTCCCAAAAATCCACTGCCACACGCCTCCATCATTTTCAGGCAAGTAATTGTTGTCCATTTGAATGTTGCCAGACATGTAGCACATTGTACCTAAAGAGTACAACAATGATGAAAGCTACACACTAACAATCTCTAAGAACATCACAGGATTCACAGAAGCCATATGACAATCACTATTAGTAACAACTGCATACATGTATGTTTGGCTCCTTGCCTATCTATGAGCATGTAAATCCTTGTCCAAACTTAGGTACTCCTGGGTAGGTGAAGGAACCCAAATAGCTCCTTAATTTACTAGGAATTTCAGGACAGGTTACAGTAAAAAGGCACTAATGAACAAAACCATGATAATAATGAAACTGCTCGTATAGACATTAGATTTATCTGGTTTTATCATAACATACAACTAAAAGTATGGTGGTAATTTTAATTTTGCAACCGAGCCCAATGATTACAAAGGTAGCCTTCAAAATTTACAGGTAATTCAGCATCTGAAACAAATAATACTAGTAAAACGGACAACACAGCAAATATTTCAGCTGCAAAAGAAAAGGTCAATGAAGCTACCTGGTTTCACGGTCAACTTCTCCTGTGACTTAACCATCACCTAAGATCAAGATCATTTTGACAAAACAATTCCAATGAGCAGGGTTCGATTTCTTTAAGGAGGGGAAAGAAGAGCTAGCAAACCAGAAATCGAGCACCGGAAACTACCTGCAGGACCTGCACATCGCCGCCGGATATCTGGAACGCCGTCACAGATCCTTCCTGGCTCTGAAAGCAACCCGCGCAATTCAAACCGGGTTAGATCAATAGGGGTTCTAATCAGGAACCAAACGTTACGGATCGGGCGGATCCAGCCCGACGAGCTCGAATCTAGCCCTAACATCTACGCCGAGATGAGACCGCGGGAAAAAGCAAAGGATCTGATCGCGCAGCGGAGGAGTCCCACCTGGTAGACGTAGGGCTGGAAAGGCGTCGAGTAGAAGGGCGCGGCCATGGCGGGTCGAACGTTCAGGAAGCTTCTAGAAGCGATCAGTGAGAGCCGCCGACTCGGAGCGTCGTCGTCTTCGGGTTGGGGGAAGTTGCCATTCGATGAGCTCGCGAGTCGCGACGGGTACTTTTCCACTGGATTGCCGATTGCGAGAGGATTTTTTTATTTTTTTTATTGTCTCACGGCGTGTGATTATCTGGGCCGTAGGCCGTTCTCTGGACGGTAGATGATGCGACGGAGGTGCTTGCGTGGCCGGTCTGGTGAACATCCTGCGTCACGTGCCACGTATGTGTGTGGCCTGGCACGACTTGCCAGGTGGAAGTAACGGTGAATTTTTCCGATTGTTATACATATACTGTGTTTTGTTTTTCTTTTTTTTCGTCCGATTATTAGTACGTGGAGAATGTGCCCACCACTGCACACGTATTATTCACGCTTAACGAGATCATTTTATCGTCTATGTAAGCTGGTACTCATAGTTGAGTTAAGGAGTAAAAATAAAGTACTCCATCCGTTTTCAAATAATTGATGTTGGGCACTATTTATGATTAAATTTTAACCACTCATCTTTTTAAAAAAAATTACAAATATTAAAAATGACACCATATTGTCAAAGTATATGGCATACTAAATATAAACATGAAGCTCTTATTTATCCTAGTCTAATCATTTAAGAGTAATTAGTTGTTAAAGTTGAAACAGTGATAGTTAGCACTGACAAGTATTCAAAAATAGAGAGAGTAGGTCCAGACATAATCAAGCCCTGTCGTGAGCCGGTGCTTGAACCATGGTTGAGATTGTCGATGCCTCTCACATTAGCGAAAAGATCTCTCGTGGCGCTAAAAAATCACGCTAGGCTTGAGAACCCTTCATAAATAGATGAGATATTGAAGCTAAAAGTGTAGGTAACATGCATTAGGTCAGGTGCAACCTTGAACCGATGTCTATAAGTGCACACTGGCACGTGCAAAAGTTGGATATTGGATCATGTATATCACCTTTGATTTCAAATATCTATCATCATTGGCTAGCACAGTTTTAACTTTGACCATAAAAAATTTTTGAGCGGTTAGATCACAGTGTACAAAACTTCGATACTATGTTTAGGATGTAACGCACCTTGTTAAAATGTCACGTTTTTAAGTATTTATATATTTTATAAAAAAAGATGAATAGTATCTGATGAAAAGTGCTTGAAGATAGAGGCTTATCTCATCAATATCTCCCAAGTGCCTGTGCATTAAGTAGAGAGAATGTTATACAGTTGTTCCTCTAGTCCTGCCGTGCTTGGTAAATATGTTCCAATCTTCTAGTGGTTAGCAAAACCCGCCTCATCTAAGGTACAAAAATCAAGTTAATAGAAAGGTGGTTGTCACTGGCCAAAGGAATGGAAGATTTTATCATGTTATCGCGCTTGCACTGTACATGCCACATTTGGTTAGTAAGCAAAGTGAGTGTCTCAAGGAAGGCCTAGAATGATAGATAGATTGTTGCTAACTTGATCATACATTTTGTTAGTTGACTCATGTGGGATCTTGCCATTTTCACTTGTTTCTTTTGTTGTTGTAGGTAGAGAGGCAGTACTCCCTTTTGATTGTTTTACCATTTTCTCTTTATTTAATATATAACACGATATCTCCTATGATTTATCGGTAAAAACATGAGTGAATGAACCTTAGAAACATATATTTATGTCGATGCGCCATGTCCTCCTCATTTAGAGATTAGGAAACATGAACCACTGTGACCTGTCAAGTCTATTCACCTAATCTAACGCATATGACAGTACAACAAATACAACTGTCGACTGTCCGGAAGGTATTTGCCAATAGACAAATGCTTTGTGCTTTATTGTCATTATACTTTACAAAACTTCCATAGAACAAAAAAAAATAATTATTTGTCCTCAGTATGTCCTATTATATTAAGAATGACCTATACCGCTTTTTGGCAAGTAGTAAATTGCGGTTTGGTCACACCTTGTAGCGGGAATTTCATTGTTGGTACCAGACAAAAAGATAAAAATGATAAAAAGAGAAAGACATGCCTATCTAAACAACAATAAACAAGGCGCTATGATTTATTGTGGAAGAGTTCTAATAATTATATTTCATCGTACATGAGGTCTATGACATATGTCATGTTGCTCGATGAAATCCAAAACTTATAACAACGTATAAATGTAAAAAGATCCATGGCTTTGTTTGGATCCCTCTGTTGGTGCTGTTGTTGTTAGGCCAGTCCCAGTACATATTTCATAGAGATTTTATGTACATTAAATAGGGTGACACATCAGTATATATAATGACATGACAAAAAATTAAAAAGGAGAAAGATGGGATTAGTTTCATCAGGATAAAATTGATGCTCACCGTTTCCAATATATTGGAAACCGTGTGAAACTCCCATCGAGAGAGTTTGTGTTTCATCTTCATATATTTCATTAACTCTGATTATTCATTTAGATGCAATATTTAAATAATATGCTAGTATATGAAACCGTGAAATGAAATTTTACATTGAGAGAAGTAGTTTTATCTATCAACTCAAATATCCTTAGATGACATGATACTCTTAGAAATCACGTAATAAAACTTTGTACTAGAAATGACATTATAATAAATTGCACAATAGACTAGATATTTTGATCATAATTTTACATCGAAAAGGGCTTAGCCACCCTTTTCACCTAACACCACAAAAAATTGCATTGTTTACGGATTGGACTTGGGGAACAATATTGCACCCAATTCACAAAACATCCCACAAATCTGATCAACACCAATTCCTCTGCTCTAGTTAGCACCCTAACAATACCATTCAATAGATCCGTGCAATTTTTACTGTTCACTCAATCACCTTGGTCCAACTTATAAACACATGTAAATTCATATGGTGTTAAGTGAAAAGAATGACTATACTCTGGTCCAATATGAAACTATGGTTAAAATATCAGCACAATATGTAATTTATCGTTATTATATCTCATCACGTAGAAAGATACTCCTTCCATAAAAAAACAACTTCTATACTTTAAACTTTATTCTAAAATAAATCAATTTCTATCCTCTTACCTATACTCGGTCAACACATCGAGAAAATTTAACCCTTCAATATCCATCACCTACCCTGTCGGAGGATGAAACCTCGATGGCGGGAAATCGGGAGACCCCCCTTTTGAGATTCGGCCAGGGGAGTTGTTCTCAGGCGAAGCCGGCGTCAGGGTGTAGAAGAAAGATACGCGAAGAAGACGTAGAAGAAGCTGCGGGGTTCGGACTGTCCGAAGCAGGTCTGGACCGTCCGAACCGTGGTGAAGCAGAAGGGTCCGGACCGTCCGATACGGGTCCGGACCGTCCGAAGTGTGGTGATCGCTCGGGGCGCCCGGGAAGACGATCAACAGTTGCGCATAGAGGAGACGGGAGGATTTAGACAGGTTCGGGCCGCCGGAGCGTAATACCCTACTCCTGTGTGTTTTCGACTATCAGAGAGAGAGGAATGCGGGTCGGAGTTTACAAGGAGGACCCCCGGGAGCTCGGAAGCTCACCGGGGACTTGAGAGAGAGCTTTGTTGTCTATTGCTGGAGCTTGAGCTGCCTGCCTTCGTCTGCGGTATGGATCCTCCTTTATAGAGCCCAAGGGAATCCACAGTGCCGAGCTTGCGTATGCGTAGAGAGAGAGGGAGAGAGAGGGAGCTAGTATGCTACGTCTTGTCGTCCTTGTCCACGCCCGTCCACCGCGCCGCGCTGGAGGAGAGTCCACGCCGGAGTTGGAGGAACGTCCCGTCGCTCCTGCCCGTCTGCTGAGCCCGTGGCGGAGTTGGTGCTGCACGCTGGATCGTCACGCTGGAGCTGCTATTGCACGTCGCAGTGAGCGGATGGAGCGGGAGGACGTGACGGCGCACGCCTCCAAGTCAAAAGGCTCTGACTGTACAGCGATTGCACAGTGAAAGAAGCCTCCATAGTCAAAAAGGCTTTGACGCCCTGTGACTCCTTTGGCGACACAAGCTGACCACATAAGAAGCGGGCCCACCGGGGGCTAGAGCAGGCGATAGGCGCGGCACGCCCCGTCGCATCACGGTAGTTGGGGAGCTGGTGCGCTTGAGTCAATCCTCGTGCCCGGCGCTCTCAGACACTGAAGAAGCCGATCCAGGAGAGGCACTCGGGAGAAGCCGATGCCACCGGGGGAAGCCGATGCCGATCACCTTACTCGGGAGAAGCCGATGCCGATCGCCTTACTCGGGAGAAGCCGATGCCGATCGCCTCACACGGGAGAAGCCGACCACCCGAGCTCCTCGGGACGGAAGATGAGTCCCCCGCGGCACCCGGGACTCGGGACCGAGGCAGTCGGCACCCGGGACCCGGGGCCGAGGCAGTCGGGGGAGGAGCACTCGGGACCGGGTGGTTCCCGGGCTCTAGGTACTTAGCTAGAAAATAACTGTAGTCGGCTATCACTGGTATAGATTGTGGACCCTGGTGGAGCTGACGTGGCCGAAGACCCACGCGTCCCCAGGGCATGTGGGACCCCCTGTCCCATTTCGCCGACATACCCACTCACAAATACTATTTTTCTATTAATTTTATATTGGGATTCTAGAAATCTTTTTTTTATGGAGGAAGTATAGGATAAGGTCTATGGATTTATACACTATTCCTGGTCCACCATAGACTTCCACATCATAAATCCTACGTGTCATCCTCTGATTCGATCTCCCAAAATTTCTCTCTACATATGGCGTGGCTGTCGCACCGTGCCACCTGGACCGTGACGTGGCAGACTGAGGCCAGCCAAGGCCAACCGGTTCATGTCAGCATTAACTCGTGTCCATTTTAGCCAACACACCCTGTATATACATACGTACATTCGCTGCACCGTATGGTAGAGCAGAGCACCGGCCGCTTTCACAAGAGAGAGAAAACCCTGCTACTCGCCTAGTCCTCACACACTCTCGGGTTCGTTCCCCTTCTCCTTCCTCAGCTCTCCGCGCTGTTCACCTCTCCCCTTCTCGCTTCTTCGCTGGTAAGATCGCACGAACCCAATCCTCCTCCTCGTCTTCGCCCTCGCCGATTGCTGATCTCGGATCCGTGCTCGCGGTATTGGTAGGTAAACCCTAGATGGCTTGATCGCACAATCGCTCGGAGCAAGGGGGGAGAAGGGGGTAAGGCTTCAATTCCGTCAATTTGTTGCGTGCGCCCGCTGCCCGTGCGTGTAGGCGGCGGCGGAGCGCTCACGGGGGGTCTCCTGAGGCTGGGAGATGGTGAAGAAGAATGACAAGAGCAAGTATAGCTCCGGCGCGAGCGGCAGCGGCAGCAATGCGGGAGGCTCCCGGCCGGCCGCCAGGGAGTCGGTGGTGTGGTCCGATAAGATGAATGAGTACCTCATCGACGCTCTGCTGCACCAGCAAGCAATCGGGAACAGGGGCGAGGGCAGGTTCCATACTGCGGCCTTCGATAGCATCATCTCGGGGGTTGCCGAGAGGTTCGGGGTGACCATCGATAGGTCCAACATCAAGAACCGTCTCAAGTCCATCAAGGAGAACTTCCATGAATGCGAGAACCTTTTCCAGAACCAGAAAGGTTTTAAGTGGAGTGCAATGAACAAGAAGTTTTATGCTGATCCAAATGTTTGGAGGGAGTACATCGAGGTCCGTTTGCTGTCATTCAAGCAGCATTGCTGAAATTTCTTCTTGAGCTGATGTTAACTCTTTCGTTTGATCTTGTAGAGAAAACCAGAAGCCAAGAAATGGATTAACAAGCCCATTGATCATTATGATAGGTTACTAGAGCTATTTGGTAAGGATAGAGAAAGATGTCCAGCTCTTGGTAGCCCAAAAGGTTCACCGGCAAAAAAGGCGCGAAAAGACCCACCAAAGGAGAAACCTCAACGGACACCATCAAATGGTTTGGTGTCACCCATCATCAAAAGTTCGAAAGAAATGGTTAATGAAAATGAGGTATCTATCTCTGGAACTGAATAAATATCAGGCATATATTAATTATTTTGCTGACATGATTGGTTGTCATTTGGTTGAACGAGGGTGTAGCATTAGTAAGATTGATAGAATGATTGGTTGAATCCTTATTTTTCCACCTCTAACTATAATTGTGCTATGCTTTCTTATGCAAGTGTTTGTTTCATCACCAAAATCGTGGCATGCAATATGTTTCTTTAACCCTATAGACCTGCATGTGATAAACACAGTTTTTTTTACTAGCTTGGTCGCAATTATTTGGCGGGCTATTTGGTTGCCGCTGCAAACCACCCTTGGTCCGACACTAATTTATGCAAAGTTGTCTATAATCAAATAGGGTAACCAGGTCGTTTTTGTTCAGTAGGTGCATTTGCACTTTTTTTTTAAAAAAAAGAATTGCAAATAAGATAAATTGTACCGTTGATCTCTCTGTTACTGCCTCATGTTCTCACACCGTTGTACAATTTCTGTTTGTTATTTTGTGTACCTGGTGTTGTCAAATTGTCTTATCAATTCACTCATGCAACGCTATCTATTTTAAATAGTCGTGTCCGTTACATGGAATAATTCGACTATACTTGTCCAATTTAATATTCTCTTATGACGTTTTTCTATCTGTTAATGAATATGACATCTAATATTATGTATTCTTGCAAATAGAAGTTGTCTTCAAACACACATAACAAGTCTAGTTTAACCTCTCGTTATACATCATCGATTATCATCTTGTCAATATTCCATTTTTTCATTTTTCTACTCTTTTGCAGCTTTATTTTGTGCCCTCTTCCTTTATCTGTATATTCTTGTACCATTTTGTTATAAAGTCGCTTGTTTCTTATATGTTGTGCAACTACTTGTCAACTTGTTGGTCAATTGACTTTCACAAGGTGGATATTCTAATTACCCTGTGTCCACTATATCTAAATATTTCGATTATACTTGATAGTTCTAATTTTTTTTGTATAATTCTTTCTATATGTCACTGGATCCAACTTTTCTAATTATCAGCCTCCTTGCAAACAATAGTTTTATTCAAACACAGGCAATGAGTCTAATTCAACCTCTCGTTATATGTAACCCATTGCATCTTGCCAAAACTTCACTTTACACAAGTGCTTCTCTGCATTGAGATAATCCATTCTTGTAACTGTTATTGTTTCTTTCACTCGACTAAATCAAGATTGGATGCAAGTCTATGGAATAGTCTCCGAGTTCAGCACATGAGTAAATATTTCGGTTATGTGCTCTTGAGATTCCTGTTTCTTTCAGGCCCCTAGCGAGGTGGTAACAGAAAACAACGTAGCTGAGGAGCAGGATCTATCAGAAAAGTGCACAAGTGAGAATGGTCTTATTGCTATGCCAGTTGATGGTAATTCATGTGGTAAAGGTTTGCCCTATGCTCCTGAAAACTGGCCATGCCCTGGAGATCAATGGAGTTGGAAAGTGGGATCAAGGACTTCTGCAACTGGCCATTGGCTTGACAGGTAAATGTTTCTTTTTAGGCCTAAGTAGTTTCTATCTGAAGTTTTTTACTTTTGCTATCTATAAGGACAAAAAAATGAACAGAGGACATTGATTCTTAATTAGCATTGGAATAACCAAGTTTGGTAGTTGAATTCTACTAAAGTGAGTTCAAAGGCTCGTACACTATTATTTATTAGTTATTTAGAACTGGGCTAGTAGCTCTATCATTCAATTAAGGAGAAGGTGCACGCAGGCTAGTGATAGGACTTTTACTGGGTCAATGGCGAGATTAAACAGCCTCCTCACCACCAGGCCGTTGGCCTTTCCCACCAAAATTATTTGAGTTATCTATGGTTTTCGGTCAAATGAACTTTAGCCGTAATATTGACTTGTGTTATGGATACATCTGTGAACAGGTACCTTACACCGCCCTCACGTTTTCGTGATGCTACTGGTAAAAAGACATCATTCACTAGTAGACTAAAGGTCGAAGAATTTATCAAGACAGAATTTCCAGATATTGATCCTAGTGCATTCTTTTCTATGTTTGTTTGGAAGATACCTGCTAAAGGACACTGCATCCAAAGAGGTAAACCTTTCCGTTGCCTTTTTTGTTATTTTAGTTGCCATTTCCATGTAAGTTTTCTTTTTATAGTATTTCATAGCGGTACTATACAACCACCGGACCAGAGACTGGGTCTAACATCAGCTCAGTGGCAGTTGTGGTGACTATTGGAGTTTGTGCGGTCTTGGGTACTATTAATAGACCATCACAGATGCTGTAGTGACTAGCTGCTTGGACTACATATAATACCATGCGCTTATTTGCAGAGACTTTCTGTGTAAGCCTATGGAGTGCAACGATATATACCATGGCCCATTGTGTGTATTGGGTGCTTCTGTATGTAGGATCAGACCCTTTTATGGAAATCATTTATTTCGTATCAGAGACTTATTGTTTTTTTGTGACTTCCTGTTTGATTCTCTTGAAGTAATTATTATGCAACATTACTTGCTAAAAATGCCTGCCTACCTGAGGACCTTCCCGTGTTCCTTTTCTCTATCTAATAGTTGCCTTCTTGTGTAATCCAAACCTGATTTTATATGGCTTACCTTTGAAGTAATTTTGTTTTAGGTTTTTATTTATGTTTGAGTAGCTGGTATGTCGCTGGAACTCTACACTATGTATCCCCGATCCACATTTTTAGACTTTCTTTTGACACAATCTGTGCCATCGATTCCTTAACATTGTAAACCCTTCTATTGGTTTTGTACTTTATTCACCTCTACCACTTAATATACCTCCTAACGAACAGGATAACCTAGTGAAAAAATGTGAAAACAATGTTAATTACCTGCACTGTTACACTGGAAATAAATCTGAAAAAAGTACATTGGAAATAATGAAGTTGTTAGGCACAGAGCCGCTCAGGATGCAATGTAGGTCCTCAGTGTATTAACCACACTTGATTTTTCTTGTGCCTATGCACCACCGATGTCTACAGTTGTTATTGTGTGCTCGATCTCCTTTTACAGTTGCCTCTATGGTGAAGCCAATAAACTATGTACTCAGTATTGTTTAGCTAGAATGATATAAATACCTATCTATTTACGAATTACTTTTGTTCATGTATAATCTGGGAAGTTCTTTAAGATTTAGTTGTTATTTTTGGTGAGCATGCAGTTTGAACATTTTAATGTATATCCTGTGTATAATACACATATCTATAAGTTGGCGAAGACGGGCCCTGGGCTGCTGGGCTTCAGCCAGGCCCTAGTCCTGAAAGTCCCTTCTAACCCTTTAGAAAATAAAATTTGGAGGTAAAGAGGGCCCATACCAGGATGGTTTGTTTGCCCAGCCTGGGGCATAGCCCATTTCTGGTTCCACCTCTGTATATATATAGGTTGTTCTACACAGCTTAACCTCTTGCACTCCCAGCTCCTAAACCCTAGCCGCCAATCTGATCCTTCTTCCTTCACCTCATCGTGCCGCTGATGGATCCATTTGGGCGAACCAACTCATTGAGGCGGATCCGTGAACGCTATCTCCTTCCCCCTTCGCAGAGGAACAGTGGCACTGGCTTTTACGTCTATATTCTCGAGTCAAGTTACAGTGAGCTCCATTCTTTTCTATCAAGTGGTGTTTTCCATTATTTTCTATAAGTGGTGTTTTTTTCCCAAATCGTAACACACAAAAGGTCATTTGCCTCTTCAAAATTCATGTAGCAGCTAAACTGGTTTTGTCTTACTTTTGTTCATGTCTAACCTGCAATTGCTCTTGAGTTTTGATCCAGTACATTGTTTGTAACATGTAGCCAAAGTGTTTTTTTCTTCGTTTGATATGCTTGTTCTTCTTTCCATTGTGTGTTAACGGGTTAGAGATGCATCCTACATACTGCCTTCGCATATTTTCTGCTGCTTCTCTGTTGATTATCCCTTTTTTTTGCTGTTCTTTAATACTAAAATGTCTTCAGGATGTGGAGAAGTGAGGAGGGTCTTTTGTCCTTATGTAAGGCCAGCTGATCCAGCTGGACCATGTAAGGCCCGGAATAACTTGTGCAAACTTGAGAGAGAGGGATTCATTGAATCATCTCCGGTACAGGATTGTGTCATCTGCTGCAAAATGCCTGGTTTCTGCCGAGAGTGCTGCTGCGTTTTCTGCCGCAGGGTTGTTGACTATTCCTTTGGAGGTTATAGCTACATTAAGTGCGAGGCAGTCCTGGAAGAGAACCACATATGTGGGCATATTGGGCACTTTGATTGTGCTCTCCGTACTTTTATGGCTGGAACAGTTGGAGGAAGTATTGACTTGGATGTGCAGTATTGTTGCAGGCGTTGTGATAACAAAACCAACTTGATGATGCATATAGAGAAACTCTTGGAAACATGTCAATCTCTTCAATCAAGGGATGAGATTGAACCTATCCTGAATACAGGCTTATGCCTACTGCGTGGTTCAAGGCAAACTAGAGCAAAACGCTTGGAGAACTATATGGGATCAGCAATGGCAAAAGTATGGTCAGTTTTTATTTTGTTAGCCAGTAGTGGAAACATCCATTTTGGTTACCTTTTATCTTCTTTCATCTCTTATCAGTAGTTTGAGGCTATGCACTGATGGTTTACAACTATATGCAGCTAAAATGCGGGGTTGATCTTGCTGATGTTTGGAAAATGGAAGATAATGATGTCAAGTCAACTGCAAATGCAGGTAACTTAATTTTGAATGCAACTGATCATAGAGGAGAACTATATTAGGCAAATGTATTTCTGTAGAAATTCAGAGGACAAATCCATTGCACAAACAGTGCCCAGCCAGCTGCAATGATCTACATATTTGGTGCCCTCTATGTTATTACGCGGTGGCAGCATTGTAGATTATGCTGATATTTGGATCATATTAGTCAAAATCATCTGAGATTTGTCCTACAGACCTTTTATTTTAGAAAATGTAAGTGATGTTTTGGTAGTTTCTGTAAGTTGTAACATGTGGAGTCTAGCCTCTGTAAGGCCTATCTGCTTCATTGCTTCTAATTTGGATCACCAATTTACTTCTATTGTTGCTTCATGTATTGCTTGTGCTGCTATACTTGTGCATAATTGAGTTTCTTTTGTCTAACGCAGAAGTTTCCCCAGCTACCGGTGGTGTTACAGTGCTTGGGATCCAGCAAGCTCCAGCAGAAGAGAATGCTCCTTCAGGGCTTCCATATTATGTTGACTTGGCCGATAATGACTTGCAGAGGGCTGTTGAAAATCTTCCAGCTTACATTACTGAGGATCACAACACTATGTCTGTCAGGTTCGAAGATTCAATAGATCATGCTCTTAAAGAACTGAAAAGATCTCAAGAAGCAGAGTACAGGCTGGCAGAGCAGAAGCTTTATTCCCAGAAGGATTATGTCCTCAGTCTGTATCGGCAGCTTGATTCTGAAAGATCTGTGCTTGCAGATCCTATGCCCTTATCTGATGATGATGGCCCACTATACAGTACACTAATCTCCAATGTTATGAAACGTGTGGATCAAGTGAAGAGTGAAGAAGACAAGCTCAAGGTCATGCTGGGAATTGCTGGTGGATTTGGGAAAACACCGTCAGGAGTTATCCAGGAGCATTTTGGGCTATCCGCTGATATTGCCAACTGAGATTGCCTGTGTTGTTGTACTGTCGTATGGGTTTGTTACCCTCCTTGGAGTTGTTGCTCTCTGCAGAGCACCCCATCCATCTGGTTTGGACTAAACCAGTAATACCGTGAAACTCGTGGTAATCCGTGGACATGCCTTTAGGAACCATCGCTCCCCTAATACCAGTTTACCAGTACCAGTTTTACCGTACTTAAAGTGATCGTTGTACTGTCAGCATTGTTTATCCTGTGTTCTGTCGTGCAAGTAATTTTACATTACAGGTTGCTTGCTGCTGGTGCTGTGATCCAAGAGCAATGTTGGCGAGGTAAGCATTTGCAGACATGACTAAAAGGAGCAGCAGTGCAGCACGGAGGCAAATTTTCCTTTCAGTAATTGCTGCTTGTGAGTTGTAAGATTAGGTGTTGTTCCTGTTGGAATCGCAATCCTGAAGAATTCATAGAGCTCGGAGTGGAAACTCTTTGGTTCCTGTTGCACTCACAGCCAAGATTGCCAACCCTGATGATTGATGAATCTGTAGTGGCCGAGTGATCTGATCAAACAGCAGATCAGCCGGTGGCATAGGCCTGGAAGCAGGAAGCAGCTGCCTGAGGTTTGTTGGTTATCATGCCTGATTTGGGCACTGTGGTCATCTGGAATCGATGCTGGCAAACAAAGCGTCAACGTCATCAGCTACATATTTGTTCACTCCTGAACAGATACCAGATTTGTTCAAGGAATTGCAAATCGATCCTTTCCTTTTTTTTCTTTGCCAGCCCCGTTTCGAAGGTGTGAAGGTCGGAAAATGTGAGAGATGTAAAGAGATGGGTTTGAGCTATGAGCAAGGTTCTAAATTTCGTTCCAGTTCCGTTGACCAAAATCCGGAGCTCACTAAATTGCTCGTTTTTTGTTGATGTTTATTGAATTTCACGTATTTTGGTCAAATTTAGTGAAATTCGTTATCTCGCTGGAGTTTGCATTTTAACCCCAAAGCAAAATTGTGAGCCCGTGCGAGGCAAATGCTAGGAACTGGCCAGACACAGAGGGGAGGAAGAAGAGTAGCAAGGATGAAGGATTCAGTTAGGTTCCATTTCACTAAACGCACGTATTTTCTCTGAATAATTATACCCATCTGAGTTTGATAACACTACTGTACCATTGATCAACTCGGCGCACCAAAGTTAATAATCAAGATATGATCTTGATAATCAGAATGTTTAGGCAATTCTTATCCGGTTCATCTGCCTAAACATCAATACAACCAAAAGATCACATAAATAAATTTTCTAAATCAATCTCACAGGAAATGAGATGGACAACAAAATCTAGAAACCATCCTAACGACACCCCCCTTCCGGCCAAGTCTTGAGTCAGGTCGGGTTCGCCTGGATCCCGCCGGCGCCGCCGTGGAACCGTCGCCTGGCCAACCTCTGGCGAGCCCGCTTCGCCATGGCCGAGCACCTGGACGCCAGCAGCTCCGCCGTGGCGGGTATCAGCCGTGTCCCCTCGAACACAACGCTCCTCTGGTACTCCAGCACCCACGTCTCGGGCTCCAGCCTCACCGCCGGCGCCCTCCGGCCATGGTGGCTCCACGAGCTGCCGTTGCTCGCCCTCACTGTCGGCCACACCCGCCCGTCGGACCACTGCAAATGGCACATGCGGCTCAGTTAGATGCAAATGAGAGATTGGTTCTTGGTGTTGCTTGTGTTTCTGTCGGTTACCTCGGTGATCTTGCCGGAGAGGAGAGTGAGGTGCCGTGCCGGGAGCGCGCGCGGGAGGAGGCCCGAGGTGTGGAGGGGGCTCCCCCAGACGGTCACCTCCTCCGCCGCCGACTTGTACAAGGCGCAGCGCCAGTAGAACACGCGCTGATCATTCTGCGCGAAATGGAGATTTCTTTAGCCAATCCAAGAAGGCGACTCGCAAGAACGAAAAGGAAAATGAAAATACCTGCTCGAATTTCCAGACGGAATCTTGTGAGCTGCAATTGGAGACCCTCTCGCCGCCGACGAACTGCCCGAGCCTCCGCTCCAAGGCGCGGAGTTTGTGGATCAGGCCGCCGGGCGCGAGGCGCGCCTCTGTGCCCAGCCGTGCCACGGCCTCCGGCGAGAGCTTGGGGCCGAAGCCTTTCGCCGCGATCTCCGGGACGAGGCCGGAGTCCACCCACAGGAGGAGGAGGAAGCCGAGAACCGTCGCCGCGTAGAGGGCCCAGTCATGGGACCCCCCGGCCTTTTTCCCGGCGCAGGCGCCGGCCGCCTCCGCCTCCGCCTCTTGCCGGGCCCTCCTTGACTTCGCAGTGGACCGCATCGGCGGCGTCCACGGCTCCGTGACGGAGGACCCATGCGGCGGCGTGTCGGCGCCGCCAAAGAGTGGGCGGGAGGCGGGCTTTCTGTCCCTGGCGGCGGCGGCGAACCACCTCCGCGCGGAGGCGGCCTCCGGGGGGAGGAGGTCCCTGGTGGCGTTGATGCTGGCGAGGCACATCTCGCAGGCGCAGTTGGCGTCCTTTCGGCAGCCCGGGTAGTAGCACCCTCCCGCAACTCCGTCCCCGGCGCTCCCCGCCCACGGCATGACGATGGAGGGCGGCGGCGTCCGCGCCGCCGCAGGGGCGCCTACGCTCGGGTTGGAGTTGGAGGAGCAGGACGACGCGGTGGAGCAGTGCGTCGCGGTGGCGGGCGGCGTGGTGGCGCTTCCCGCTCTCCTCGCCATCTCCCTCTCGTCCATGGCTGGATGGATCCGCTTGGGTGTGGTGTTAATACGAGGCGGCGGCGTGGAGGAGAAGCCGAGAAGAGGAGAAGGCTACAATAGAAGGCTCGCGTTGAAAAATTTTGAAATCGCGTGGCACTAACTGCTTCCGTGAGAGCAACGGTCGGCTGACTCGGCCTGGGTTTTTCTCTCTTTCCGTGGAGAGATATTGCAGTTGCAGTGCGACTGACAGGTAGGGCCCACAGAAGATCAGTGGGGGGCTTTCTGTCCCGAGAGCCAGCCCTTCGATAAATAAACAGAGTGAACAAGCACTGAAATGTTAATGGGCCATAACACATTGAAAGCTTGGTAAACTTGAACTTGAAAGTGTAGTATCACATTAATAAAGCCCAAGAGGATACGAACTTGTGTGAAATTTTTTATTTTTTAAAAAAACTATTTATAAAAGTATATTTTACTTTTGAAAATTCACAAATCTATATTTTAGATGCCGTGGCAGACAGCCGTTGGCCGTCACTGTCGGGCGGCCGTCGGACCGTCTGCCATTTTGTAGACGGCACCCTTGCTACCCTTGGCGCCTGTAAAAGAGCCGACGCCTGGCGGCCGTTATTTTGCGGGCAACCTTCTTGCCGTCCTCTTAGAGGACAGTTTTTTCCTGCCAGGGGGCCGCCTACAAAAGCAGTGGCCCCGCAGGTCGGCCATTTTGCAGTCGGCTCCCTTGCCTCTCTCTGGAAGGGTGATTTTTGCCCGGCCAGGGGGTCGCTTGTATAAATGGCGGCTGCTCGGCCACTAGAGCAAGGTGACGTCTGCAAAAGTGTTAAAAATCGTTACACTGAAGGGCGATATTTTGGTGGCTCAGTATAAAACTCCCTCTCAGCCTCCGAAAAATTCATAAAATTCCAAAAATAACAGAAAAAAGAAGAGAGAGCTGAGAGGGAAGGCGAAGGAAAGCGACAAAGCCCTGCTGGTTTGCAGATTCGTCTACAGGTAAAATCTTTTGTCCCTTTGTAATTTCTATTTGTATTCATGAAGTGATGTAGTATTTTATTAGTTACGTATATCGTACGATATGAAAATAAGTTGTTACACTCGTAGATTTGTATTTTTTAGTTCAACCTATTAGGCGACGTAATTTTCGTAGAGATGGTGGTTATAAAATATCGATTGCACGGTATTAAATCTGATGAGCATGTTGGTATTTAATTTAATTCTATTTTTTCGTCAACAGAGATGTCAGATAAGATGGTATTTCAGTTATTTCACGGGCAAGAGAATGTTAGGTATGGTCCATAGGGTGTAGATCTATCGGAGTTCAGTTCAATGGCTAAGGGCATTGATAGGCCAGCTGAGAGAAGATTCAGGTCACTGTACAACTAGTTGATGCAAGGCTTCCGAGTTGACCCCTAGATAACGCAATAACTGTGTATGTTGTAGTGAGTCGTGTAGTTGAAGGTTTTTTTTGTGAACTTATGTCGGTGGATTATACTGCTACTTGGAGATGGTACGTGAAGAATGCATTTCAACGTGGTTGGTCACTTGGCATACTTGTGTTGGTGTACGAGAAGGATAACATTGTTGCAATGGCCGTGTAAGATGATGAGAATTCAAGTGTGACGGACGATGATACCGAAACAATGGAGGAAAATGAAGGAAAGAATGAAGAAGATATGCGGCCAACAGGTGCGGTAGACAAGAGAGAGTTAATCGATACCATCGTTGAGAAAATCGATAGGAAAGATGATGATAATGAGCATACAGAGGATGATGAATCGTCTGATAAGGACAATATAATGCCTGCAGAATGGACTAACGAGAACTTCTCTGGACTTGTTATTTTCGAGCGGCATCATGTACCATGGGAGTATAAGGAGAATGAGATCATTCAGGGGGCTAAGTATGCATACATAGAGAATTTGAAGAAGACACTGAAACAATGGGCAGCGTCACTCAGAGAGAGTTCTGGGTCGTGAAATCAAGTAAGTCGGTGTATGAAATGAAGTGCGCGAAGGATGGGTGTCTATGACGGGTGCACGCATTCAAGGGTAAATAGAAGGATTATTAGTAAGTGTCGATCGTGACCGAGCATTCTTATCACTTACAAGGGATCGAGAAATACTATAGAAATATAACATCTGCATTCTTGTCACTCCCAAGTTGTGAACAACCTAGGGTACGAACCTGGGATACGAACGTGACCCATCATAACTAAAGTGTGTTGCAACGGGTATTCTTTACATTAGATGCTTGTATTCAGACATTTGTTCATTGTTGTCCCATCATCTGCATTGATGGGACATTCTTGACTAGAAAGTACAGAGGACAGATATTGATAATAATTGGAGTTGACGGAAACAACCAAGTTCTACCCATGGCTTTTACTTTTATTGAGAGCAAGAACACTGATACCTGGTACTGGTTCCTAGAACGGGTTAAGTTTGTAGTTGTACGGATGAGCCCAGATGTATGCCTAATACATGACCGTCACGCTGGCTTGTTGCGGACAATGGAGGAATTAAGGGATAGCTGCGTAGATAAGGGGTACCTGAAAGGACCGAGATGTCGCCTAGAGGGGGGAGTGAATAGGCAAATTCTGCAATTATCAAAACTTAATCCAAAGTCAGTACCAAAACCGGCCAGGCCGGTTTTCCAAACAGGTCAGGCCGGTTTTAGAGAGAAGGCTCAAAACCGGCCAGGCCGGTTTCTCAAATAGGTCAAGCCGGTTTTCTTGCTGCAGAACCTACACAAGTAAAATACACCCCCTTGATGGGTTCTAGCACAAACCAAACTTGAAGATGTGCCTTTGCTGATGTAGCACAGCAGGTTCACTTAGTCCCTGCACACAATACAAGCACACCAAAGTAGATCGAGCGGAAGCAAAGTAAATGTGCTAGAGATCAAATGTGTGACAAATCGCAGTGGAGACACAAGGAGTTTGTTTACCGAAGTTCGGATTCACCACCGTGAACCCTACGTCTCCGTTGAGGAAGCTTTTCGTGACCCCAAGGTCAAGCTATGTCCTCGATTCCACTAAGGCGATCTTTTCCCTTCCGGAGGCAAGATCAAACCTGCACAAACGATCCGTGGCTCACCACAAACCTGGGAGCTCACCGGCGACGCCTAGCCGTCTAGGAGGCTTCACCTCCAAGAGTAACAAATGCTTCTCGAGCTGCGAGACTTCACCTTCAAGTGCTCAAGACTATGGATTGCTCTCTAAAGCTCACATACAAACTCTCTCTCAACCCAACTCAAAGATTTCAACCAAATCAAGCCTATCTCACAAAGAGAGATTGGGGAGAGCCTTACTGGTGTTAGCAACCTTTTAGAATGTGCAGGAACCAAAATCAACCAGCAGCCCTCAAAGGAAAGGGCCAAAGGGTATAAATACCAACTCACCAAAAACTAGCCGTTACTATCAGGGGAAAACTGGTCACGCCGGTTCCGGTTTTTCAAACCAACTACCGTTAGGAGCTGACTCAGAGAAAACCGGCCAAGCCGGTTTTGCTCTGGTCATCACACTCAAGTTAACTCTCAAGGCTCTCTCACATGGGTTGACCTATGAGCACTTTTGGTGTCTCCATGCAGTCAATGTTACATCCCTCTTGATAGTACGGCATTCCTATACTCAAGATTAAATATTTACAATATTTCATCCACTTGAGCTTGTATGTCTTCAACATGCTAATACTTGATCATTCTCAACTTGAGGTCTTTCAACATTGAACAACCACTGAGCATATCCATCTTGAGCTAGTGACTTAGGATCTTTCAACAAATATGATCAACATACCATCATCCATCCATAAGCCACTTCATCAAATGATCCAACAATGATTCGATGCTTTGCATTGCTTCGCTAGATAAGACTCGAGGTGTACTCTAAGCACACGTTCACTTCACCCTAGCATGGGTTACTAGTCCCAAGTCATCACTTGGTTCCCCCTTGCTTAGTCCCTCGTTACTTGTCCCTTTGCTTGACATCTTTACACACTCTTGTCGACTTTAAGCTAAGCTTTGCTTCACATCAACAATAAAGACCCAATAAAATCCATATATTATGATTTGTCCAATGCTTTCCAAACATGAGACCATCAACAATACATATTCTTATGAGCCAATAATATCACAATATAATCATAAGAATAAATCCCTGCTCAACACTTAGCAAACAAGTTAGTCATTTCATCGTTTTGTCATTCAACTCACCAAAACCCACTTAGGGGCCTAGATGCACTTTCAGTACCCACCAAGTTGGTCCGATGTTCGAAGTAGATGGTGCATGCGTCATATAGGTGCTAATTTCTACAAGCAGTTTAAGAACAAGCACATTATAGATCTTTTCAAGAGGCTATCCGCCCAGAATCAAGAGAAGAAATTCAATAAGCTTTAGAGGAGGTTGGATGAGCTACGTTAAACAAACAAAGGAGTAGTCTAGGAGGGCTACCCTTGTAGGGGTTGAGGCTCCACAAGCTCTTGGACATCTTCCAATTGATGGACCTTGTATGAGAGGAAGGTCAGCATCGTCGATTAGGAAATTTTTGGAGTGGATTGAGAATGAGCCAAAGGAGAAATGGGCTTTGTTGTTTGATAAAGATGGTTCTCGATTCGGCATAATGACCATAAATTTGGTAGAGGTTTACAACTGGATGATGCGTGGTGTTCGAGGGCTCCCACTTATTGGCATTGTTGAATTTATCTTGCATAGATCGATTCAAAGCAGCTGGCCCCTCCGTGAAAGACAATAATCTTTTCTTTGGCACATTACTGACTAAGTACATGCTAGATAAAAGTAATAAGTCGCGAAGACATCAAGCTATACCTCAAGGTACACAAGAGCACATATTCAAAATATTATGTATTGACAAGAGCATGCGTGCACAAAAACCGATCCAGGAGCGATTATCACCGGTTGCCTTCTCCTTCTATAGCTATGGGCAGCTGAGCGGTTCGTGATAAGTCACCCTCTGATTGAGCACTCATCCTACGAGGGTGGCCTAGGAGGCTTGTACGGACAGTCGACTGAGGACAGTCCGACTTTGGGGATAGTCTGGTGTCGTCGTGAGGTACGTAACGTGAAATTCTAGAATTATCACTTACGCACAAACACTGACGTGTTCTCCCTGTCCTATTTTGCAGCATCGTTACACCCACACACGGGTTAGGAAGGCCTACTCCGACTTCGTGATGGAGTTCGATCGCCTGAAGCCCAACGACGTCGTCTGGGAGCCGTACAGTGTGCAGGCTATCGTGGCCCGTGCACTGCTCGGACTCTCTGCTTTGTGCACGCGTGACCAAGCCTACTGGATGACGACAGCGTCGATGGTGTTCGACATCTTCGTCGAGCCCCACTGTCCGTAGCGCGTAATGCGACAATTTGGCCTACGTCAGCACTCTCCTGTGCTCATGTAGCAGGTTGTCCCGCGCAATGTTCACCAGTTAGTACAACTACGAACTTCGTTCAGTATTACAACTCTTTTATGAAGTCTAATATACTCTCTGCAACTAGCTATACTCCTAGGGGATAGGCAGCCGGCACTCTATGGGTTCCCCGCAGAGGTACGTGGACGACTGGTTGTTAGCGACAGAGGAGGTCATCGACGAAGTCCAGCCACACACTGAAGCCGCCTACCTAGGATACCTCAGGTGGTACCAGCCTTGCACCCACACACGCGTCACGTTCACTCCAGCCGATCCACAGCCACACGTCGCCGCCACACCATGACCAGGACTACTTCCGCGCGGTGAGTCACGTTCTCTTTGCACTTTTTTATTTTCTTTGTACGTGTCCATGGTTCTAACATATAGTTAATAACATTTAAAAAAGGCCGACGTTGCGCGCTAGGTTCAGGTTGATGTGGACGCGGCGTTCGAACGGTTGGACGTTGGGATTGTGCTGAGTGTGGAGGAACAAAGAATGACTTTTGGGAGGATCCGTATGTCGATGCACGCAGTGATTCGTGCGCTCACTTGTCGTGCAGTCGATGCGGTACCTCCTGTTGTTGTATCTCAGCACCCTCTACAGCCCGCTGAAGCACACCAGCAGGGTTCCAATCAGCTAGCTGGCTCCTCCAAAGGTAAATTCCTCTATCCATCAGTTCATACGATATTTCCTTCTACTGATATGCACCGTTTTACATCAATATGATTCCGTGCAGCTTTCTTTACACTGTACATCGATCTCTTGGGGTGGCACGTCCACGTAGGGAGCATGCTACACACGTTTACATGCGTAGCAAGGCATGAGCACTGTCCCTGGGCTACTACAGGAGGTCCTTCAGGTTAGTATACGGTGCAAAGTTTCTTTTGCCTTGCAAAATTCCGGTTTGCAATTATCAACAATATTTTCACAGGGTTCCACTCTACACCGTCGGGGATGTTTGCTGGCACTGGCTCCTCCGCACAGGGTGCATACGGCAGCGGTTGGGCATGAGGTCCTTTCGAGGACGACGACTTAGAGGACACGGAGATCGAGGAGGTACTAGGTTCCTCACAACTCGAAGGAGCTCCGCCACCGCAGACACAGGAGCTGAGCCGCCAGCTGCCACACCAGTGCGCTTGAGTCGCGCTGGCTGTGCCATACCACCAGACCGGCTAACCAACTCCCAGGGCCACGTGTGAGCGCAGGGTAGAAAGACGAAGAGGGCTAGAGGTTATGACCAGGGTCCGTAATACGTTGCACCAGTAGTAGTTAGCCTGTTGTATATATGTTTTATCTTTTATACGCCATGTTTTATTCATCCTACGCTTACTGCGGAAACTTCTTTACTTCGTTTATGCTCATCGGCGCAATGATGTATTCCTCAGGGTTTACGTTTTCGACGAAATTGATCATCAAAAATCGTTAATTTTCGAGTTTCGACTTGACGACGAATGTAGATGCCGAGCGATGAAAACCGATCAAAAAAGTTGCTATTAAAATCATGACCATTCGTGATTTCTTTTATTAATTCAACTGTAAAATGTTTGTTAAATTTTACTGTCAGATTTGGCTGAAATTTCACGAAAAATGCTCGTCAACGGTCGCACCGGATGAGAGGCAGCCCTACGGGTGGTGGCAATTTGCAGGTGGCCCTCTCGTGGCTAGAAACCGCCCTCCCAGAGGGCAGCAAGGGCTATCTGCAGAACGGCTAGCCTGCGGAGCCGCCTCTATTACAGGCGACCCCCTGGCTAGGTAAAAATCGCCCTCTGGGAGGACGGCAAGAAACCCTCCTGCAAAATGGCCACTCCTCGGCGCCACCTCTTTTGCCGATAGGACCCTAACCGCTCTTTGGATGGACGGCAAGGGGGCCACCTGCACAATGGTGGTCACCCGGTGCCGCCTCTTTTGCAGGCGGTCTCCTAGGAGCGCGGCAAGGGGGCCGCCTGCAAAATGGCAGGTGGACGGCCACCTGACAGCGGGGGTCAACGGGCGTCTGCCACGTCATCACACCCTCTCAGAGGACGTTGGGGTATAGATTTGTAAATTTTTAAAACTAAAATATATTTTTGTAAATATTTTTTAAAAAAATAAAAAAATTCAACTTGTTTGTGGAATAGGAAACTGCTGAAGTGTAGTGATCAGTTCATATTATGTAGGCATCAAAAGCTGAAGTGGTGATTTATTGAACTAATCTCATGTTCGAAGATTACGGCCCCGGACGTCCGATAATTATAAATTATTGGACGGTGTTTCATCCCATATATAAAAATATTTTAAATGTTTTATTACTCAATGAAAAGTGTTTTAATAAAAAAGTTTTATATGTGTCAACATTTGGTGAAAAAAAATTTAGATGTTTTTCTTGCTTTGTTAAAATGTAAAACACAGTAAAATTTTCTGTTAAAATATTTCGCGCTCGCGTATGCAATATTAAATTATAATGATTGAAACATATATTTTTCTTTCATCAGAATATAATCAACCGAGATTTTAATAAAATATTGTATGCATACATCTATGTATGCAAGTGAGGATGCTGCTACTATTTGTGCTGGCGCTGCCGTCCAATGCCATTAATCATACGACGTGAACCGTTGGTCTTCCAATTCATGATATCCTTAGTTGTCATTCAATACTGCATGTTGAGGATATAAACTTCTTGTTTTCGTGAGCACGCTTTTTAAAGTGCTAAATGGTGTGTTTTTTGCAAAAAAATTTCTATATAGAAGTTACTTTAGAAAAATTATATAAATCTATTTTTTAAGTTTGCAATAACTAATACTCAATTAAACATATGCTAATGGATCATCTCGTTTTACGTAATCCTTTTCTTCTTTCAGTTACTCAACTTAAAGAAAGTGGAAGAAAAAGAATATCATGTAAAACGAGATGAGCCATTAACACATGATTAATTAAGTATTAGCTATTATAAATTTGAAAAATAGATTTATATAATTTTTAAAGTAACTTATATATAAAAACTTTTTAAAAAACACACTGTTTAATACTAACATAAATCAAGCAGTTTTTTTTCTCCTCAGACTTCTGTACCGAACGGTTCCTTAGACCATTTTTATTACAACGCGTGCCTCAGCCGTGTGGCCTCATCGGCCATCGAGGCTCGGATGCCACCGTGACGATGTAGTGGGTGTCAGGGTAGCCTGCAGAGGGCACATGAGCTTCACTCACAAGCGTGGGTCCGTACAAGAAAATGGCAAAGAAAGCTGGAGAGAGGGGGCACCTCGACATGAGATGCGGATGATGCCATCAGCCAACAGAACACCGCCGGCCAGATACCAAGATGAAGCCGCCATTGTTCGATCTATCGGCCGACGGTGATGGAGCCCGAGTTGGAGCCGTCGCATCCGCCGCCGCCACAGATCCATCGGCCGCCGCGGAGCTCGTTCTCGATCTACGCTGTCGCGGACCTCGTCGGGCCAAGCCACCGGCAGTTCTGCTGGATTCGGCCGTCTTCATCGCCGGCGGCGTGTGGGAGGATGGATGCGACGGTGACGGCGCGTGGGAGGTCGGAGGCGACACGTGCAGCGTGGGTGGTCGGAGACGGTGCGCGTGGCGTGCGAATCTAGGGAGATTCCGGAGGGGAGAGAGAGGAGGGTTGGAAAAGATATGTGCGTGACTTCACAGTGGGTCCGTGGGATGTTAGGGGTATATGTGTAGTTTTTTTCCTTTCTCTAAGGTCTACAGCATAAAATTTTCAATTAATTTGATAATAAATAATATTATAGGGGCCGACATATAAAAAAATCAAGGTCTGAACTGAAAGAAACATATGACATGGCTTGCATTGTGAGGAACAGTGGCGGAGCCCGTTGGCCCCGGACGGCCACCCGAGCTTGTCCGTGCATACCTAATAGAATTTTGATGTCAATATAAGAATTAAAAATAGAATTTTTTTAATAAATATTTAATATAGTTATAGCTGTTCGGACTCTATAATTTTTTTTAGCTCTGCTACTAAAAAGAGTGTGTATTAGGTGTGGGTTTATTCTACCTGACATCTTCTTTTTTCTGAATATAGCTTCTATTATAAATATCTTTAGTAAAATACAGATAGTATTAAGCCCTCCGTTAAAATAGATTTTTTTTAGAGAAATTTGGTAAGAATTGTATTAATTCATGTAAAATCCTTATGTTCTAAAGGAGCTGTAAATTACAACTTCTGTGTACTGCCTACTCTTTTACAGGTCACCTGATCACGCCCGAATGACCACCAGTGCCCATTGCCCAGGCTCACCATAGTGGGTTTCATCTGGGCTTTGAGAAATTCATGGATCAGCCACCGATCACTTCAGCTTGCACACTTGCCACTTCATCTTGCACGTCATTTTAAATGAGTCTCTGTTGGTTTCTTCTGGGAGCATGGACACCGACCAGTTCATGTCGGCACAGCTTTTTTTAGGAAAAAAATCGGCACAGTTTTTTATCCCCAAAGTTTCATATTCCTTTCTTTCTCTTCCAAGCAGCGACCCGTAGGTTGTTTGCAAGTGTCAGCATATAACATTATCTGGGTTTCTTCTTAGATCGTCTAGGAAGCTTCTGAATTTTTCAGAACACGTAAATCTCAAGTGTCATTGTCAGTGAGTCAAGCAGCTAGCTTGTTATCTAGCCCTCTTTTGACTGAGATCATCATTAATCAATAAGTTCTTTCGAAACCACAGTGTTAATCAAGAGTTGTTAATTAGTGGATACTTTGCTGTGAAGGAAGCAATGATCGAAAAAAATGCAGTCTTTGGCCTGAAAAAAGATGTTTCAACGTTGCATCATCGAAAGCGAAACGATCAAACTATCATCCCAGCAACAATGATCCAAAGCTGCATGCACTTTCTCAAGGTCACACTGGATGCTACCAAGTGTCCAGCTGATCGTGCAACCATGCAGTGCCTTTTTGTCTCAAGATCAGACAAGCTTATAGCAGCACACACACATCTTTGAGTGACATGGATCGGACAATTGATTTCACTTCGACTGTGTCACGCCTAATAATTTCAGACTGTCAGTGGAATGGTGTAGAAGGTACCAGTCAAGTTTTACTACAAAAGGAAGGATCATAGACAGTGATTTGTACTCTCTCAATCTTAAAATACTTTAATTTATATCGTTTTTTAAAGAAATTAAGATTGAGGTTGAAAAATGGTTGTGATTGGCTGAGGAGAAAATAATAAGTGAAGAAATTAAATAGAGAAAAACTGTGATTGGTTAAGATAGAGAAATAGATAGAGAAGTAGCAGTATTTATAAGATAAATATGAATTTAATACTTTGAGAGAGAGGGAGTAGTACGGTAGTACTGCAGCTCAACGCTGAAGATGATAGCTCCTGCCATTTCCTCTGGGATACATAATTCAGCACTTCATGCAGAACAGGGGCCTATGGTGTCTCTACTCTCTAAACCAGTAGAAGACACATTGCAGAGGCATACAATTGAAATGTCACTGTCAGCTGATCAAAATACTCACATCAGAGTAATCTGCAGACATGTCCTCTTGGATTTCAGAGAGAGTATTTTGTTGAGAAAATCAGGCTTTCTTTCTCTATCTAGTACATATAGCCGGCCAGGTGTAGGAGAGCAGCTACCCTCATTTTTCAAACATGGGAGATGGATGAGGTGTCATGGTGGACTTGTGGTAGCTGAGACTGTGTTGAGGATAAACTTGCTCATTTCTCTGAATTTATAATATTTCTTTCTTGAAAACATATTCAGGTTTCAGGGAGGAGGAAAAGGATTGGATCTTGTGAATTCTAGCTCTCATTCTCTCTGATCATTTGTCACCATGTTAGCATTGTGCAGCTACAGGAAATTGGACGTAACTCTTCTCACTTTTCTTCACGTGTGGTGATAGTGAGGATTGTGAAAACTACCGTTGAAAAGGGCATTTTTGTTGGGAGAGTATTAACGCAGTGTGTGAGTGGGTGTCCATTTTTCTGAAATCTTTGGTAAGAATGAGCATTTTATCTGCAAAATCCCAGGAAGGAACCAAATGCAATGCCTGTCAAAAAAAGATTCTTCAGTGCAACAATGGAGATAAAGATTCATGTAAATTGACAAAATTCAGAGAAACATACTATATAAACTCTGCACGTTTGATGGTTAGGCTAGCAAGAATCCAACCATGGAATGAGTGATGGAGAAAAATACCACACTAAAACCACTCAATTCCTCGAGTTATATGGCGATTGATACGGCCACTTTTTCCGATTTCCACACGCCCTCCATGCACGGCGCCGCCGTGCCGGAGCACCAGAGGCTGTGGCGGTGGAGAGAGACAGGAGGAAGAGGACGGCAAGAAAGACGAGAGGGTGTAAATATGTAATTGGAATAGTACAAGGGTGTCCACAAAAATGTGCCCCTACGATAGTGCAAGTTTTCTATCTGATCGCGACCGTCGAAAACCAATCCAACGGCCTATGTGTCGCAACCATTGGTTGCAATCCGGATTAGGGCTATAATAAGTTAAATAATAATAAAGTAATATGAGGGTTTATTCGTGAAAGGCAAGGCGCTGTTTGCGGATTAATGTTAACAATAGAATATTTTGGAGGGGTCTTTATGCAAAAGTACTTATGGATGTTTCTACCCGATCACCGATCACGACCGTGGACGGCCGATCGAACGGTTATCATTAAGTGTAGGACCTTGGACCAAGAACGGACGACGCGCACGCCGTGGAAGCCGCCGGAAACGCCGGAATCCACCGGCGCCGCCGCCACGGTGGTCGCCGTGGAAGAGTGCAGTGAAAGTGCTATGGAAGTCGCCAAGTCGGTCGACGAGACGACGAGTTACACGGCAAGCAGCAAGCTTCCCCGCCGGCCATCGATGGCCACGACCGGAAAGGGAGAAGACGGAAGAGCTCAAATATTCAGATAAAATAATACAGAAATTATTGCAAATAAAGAAAATTATCTGTCGGAGAAGATCACTTGATTATAACATACCATTCGATGATCAAATTAAGAATCGAAGCCAAGCCAAATGGAAGAGAGTTCTAAATTATCATGATCATGTGAAATATTATTTTTACTTCAAAAAATGTGAAAAATATTGAACTTAGATTACACATATGTACACCTCTTTCACTGTGATTAACGCCACTTGATCAAAATTCAAAATTTACATAGAAGCTTACGTACTAATGCTAGTCTCTACTAGAGGCGAGAGGAAGAAGACGATCGAGAGAGACTCCATGCATGCACCTCATCCCAAGAACCGAACGCGACGCCGCCGCCGTGCGTGATCGCTCGCTGCATATATAGCGATCAGATGAGCTGGATCGAGAGCGTCGACGCCGCGCGGTGGTGGTGCTCCGGCGCGGCCCGCGGCGACGGCGAGGAGGATCCGGAGGAGGAGGAGGAGCTTGAGGCGCGCCGCCGCTGCTTCCCGGACGCGGTGCGCAGCATCTGGCACATGCCCTCGGCGACGCGCTCGGCGGGGCCGCCGCGCTTGAGCATGCGGCAGAAGGCCATGTGCGCCCGCACGGCCTCCTCCACGTCGGGCGCCCGCGGCGAGCTCTTCCCGGCCTCGTACTTCACCGCCTCCGAGCACAGCCCGCACAGCCACCTCCCCCCGAAGTACGCCCTCACGCCGCCGATGTACTCGCCGGTGCACTCCTCCTCCAGCCCGCAGCACTCGCAGCTCATCGTCACCGCCACCGTCTCCTCCTCCATTCCGATCTCGCAACGACGGCGACGACCACCTCCAACAACTAGTACCTTGCAATAATCCCTTCTTTGACTGGAGGATCAAAGATGGCAAGTGTTCTTGCCTCTGAACTTTGAATTATATTACTAGGTCGTAGTAGTAGGTGCTCTCTCTTTGAGCTCTTTCTTTGTGTTGCTTAGCTGATTCGTTGTGCAATGCGTTGGTTTCCTTTATATTGTTTTGATATGGCACCTTTCGCTGTCACGGCGACCGGCAATGAGATGTACAGATTGTTTTTTATGGAGAACGAAAAAGAATTAAAAAAAAGAGAAGAGATTTTGCTTTTTGGCACATGGAGAGCACCCATCAGATGATCAGATGCATGCTACTGCTAGGCCATCTACTGCTCAACCTAGACCTGTTTATTGTTTTTTTGCCCTGATGACAAGGGAAAAGAACAGAGGAAGAAATAACGGTTCTGTATAGTTCAGGGTGCAGAGTATTCAGTTGTACAAGTTTACTGTTTCACGATTTCATACTGATTTCATACTGATAGATTGACTCTGAATCTCTCATTACTTCCATGTACATGCATGTTTTTCGGCACATGACTGACACTGTGTCGAAGATTTCGCGCTAATTTAATTTCTAAGTCAAAAATTGTCTGGAGAATTTACTGAATCTCTGCCCTAGTTTACAGGTAAAGAGAAAGTACTATGTAATGGTCTACGTATCTTCACCAGGCTGAGCCCATATCTTCCATATGCTGTATTTCTTCGCTAGTTTTGTCAAAGATCAAGTGGGAGTTGAATCTAGAAACTCCATCAAGTCGTATGTAATAGTCTAATAGACATATATTCACAATTAAATTGTAAAAATTAACCAATTTCTGACGATAATCTTCTTTCGAAAACAAAAATTCTGACGACGATGCTCAGCTGAAGACTGAACAGAATAATACCTCCCCATGACATGGCAGGATGATCCATGGACCCTACCACGTACTAGCGGCATACAAAGTCTATACTACGGTACACGTCAATACGGTATAATAGTACAGCGCCATATGTCATGTCTGCATGCGTATGCTGAATTGCTGAAGCTGAACTATCAGTCTATCACTATACACTATGACTAGGTAGTAGTGCTCGTACAGTTCTAATGGTGGCTAAATGAATGAAGCGACTTGAGCATTATCCAATCAATCCGCGACTGATTCGACGTAAACGATCTTCAGGCAGCTGCTGCAGTTAGCTAGGTTCAGAGAAGACACAGCTGGTGACAAAGTCTGACAGTTGGTTGGGGCATGTAAGTTCGATGGATCGATCGAGTGATGGACGCATCGCGAGCTCGATCTCACTGCTCCTGCACACTGCTGATGATCTTGGGTTGTCGCAGCTAGCGGCTTAGCTGAACAGCGTCAGGGAATGTGCTGTCAGAAACATATTCAGAAACCAGAATGGCCCGAGCTGAAATCCAATGTATGTGTATGGCTGCCAGAGTGCTCGCGACACTGCAGCGTCCATGGATTTATCTGATGGATTCGCAGCATGTCAGTATGACAGTATGTATCTGTCGACGACGGGGCGACAGGACGTTCGTTCTTCGAATTCTCGGTCCAGAAGGCACCTGATCGACCTGACTGACATGGCCGTGAACGCCTTGCCCATGTCTAGCTCCTGCTCCTCCGTGTCTCCCTGATGTCTTCTCTCTTATCGTCTCGCACAGTCCTAGGAAGATTGCATGCATGGACCAATCACACAGACAGGACAGAGACTGAATCTGCATGGTATGACATGTCTAAGATTAATATTCTAATTAATTAGAATCCGATTTAGAGAGAAGATAATGATACTTCCTCTGTTTACCATCTACTTGTCGCCGTAGATCAGGGTTGATCCAACTTTGACCATTAATAATTTTTAGATTATCATATTTTGTTGAACAGAAACTGTATGGTGTACTGTAAAGGGACCGTATCTTTAAGATGCAACATAGTTCGATAATATGTTGTATTTTTTAAAAGAAATACAAATTCGTTGTTAAAATAAAAGCAGTCAAAAGTGATAAAAAAGCAATCAAAGTTTGATCGTGAATAGTGTCTAGTGACAAGTATCCAGGAACCGAGGGAGTAACTGACGATTTTATTGTAATGTAAGCTGTGGCTCCACGAGGGAGATTTCTGAACATTTCCATCGATATCTGAAGATCTTACTTTTTACGCGGCTAATGAGATTTCAGTAAATCGATGACGGATTAAAGAGTTTTTGTTTGGTTGGTGATGATTCAAGAACAATGTTGCGGGACAGCTGCATTGTCGTGTGTGATCAGAGCAAGAAACAATCAATCAATCGTCTTCCCTGTAGAAATGAGTGGTTGCGCGGCAAATTTGGTTCAGACTTCAGACTCCTGTCGGCAGCGAATGAATCTTGGTGCCGAATGGTGCAAAAATCTGGTGATTGGTTGATTGGTGGATAGATCGATAGATAGCTGCAGGAGATGCAAATCCCAAGGAACATAAGAGCTTCGATCACTGGTGGTCCTGGTGTTTTGGCAGCAACTACTATATGAAAAGAATGAAATACTCCGTAGCTCTTTTTCTGTTGCTATCTTCTCTAGACAATATACAAATTTTTTCTTTTATTCAAAACACTATGAGAGCATTTGAATGTTCTGAAACAATTTATTAGGTGGCTATAAGTAAATTTCTTGAGTTTATTGATCCATCTCGAATGGGATAAAAATAGATGCCCAAGTGCTCTAGAGGAAAAAAAAATCTAAATGAGCCTAACATATCATGGGCCTCCAAATCTCTAACCGTTACACTGACCGGTGGGGCCCACGAGCGGTCCACCCATAAACCCTAATCCTCGCGAACTCCCCCTCCTCCCTGCCTCCGCCCATCTCGCGTTCTCGCGCTCGATTCGAATCCAACCACAAAGCAAAGCCCACGCAATTTTGGGCGGTCTCGGCTGCTGCTGCCGACCTGCCGTTCCCCGCAATGGAGGATACCGGGGTCGAGGAAGCGGAGGTGAGCGGAGGGGCGGAGTTCGCGCCGGCTCTCGTCGCCGCCGACCCGCACGGCCACTCCGTCGCCGTGGCCGTCGGGCCCGAGCTCCGCGTGTTCGATCTCAAGTAAGGAACGCTCTCTTCTGGAATGGGGATCTCGTTGTTGTCTAGTTCGTGTTTGACTATATTTCAATTTGATTTTGATGGAGATTGGGGAGTGACGCGTTTTTTGCCTGAGCCCAGATGCATATGTTGTATTGCACTGTAGTTGTCGCGCATATTAGTCTCGTGTGGACGAAGAATGTAAAATTCTGATGGTTTTCAGCCGTGTAAAATTTCACCACTGAGAATTTTTTCAGCTCAGATGCTTAGTTTTCTACTGTACAATGGGAATTTCCCAATGGAAGTCTGCCTTTGTTTTTATGCATTTCACTTGGCAGATACTGAAATGTTCATATACATTACTCTAAATGTATATTTGTGGATCCAGAGCTGGCAGTGCGGTTTCATTGTCGGACGATTCTGGTGGTGGCTCTCATTCAGATGCTATAAGAGCTATTTCGTTTAGTGCAAATGGTGTTTTGTTCGCATCTGCTGGTGATGACAAGCTTGTGAAGGTTTGGAAGACTGATTCGTGGTGCTGCATCCGGACTATGTAAGTTGCCCTGTTTCTTTTGTTTTCGCTGTGAAAATATAATAGAAGACAAAGTTAGCGTACCTTTTTATTTTTCATGTGCTCAGTGATTCAATCTTTAAGTATTTTCCTGTTACTTATCTGTATAAGAATCCACACCTTATTGTTGACTTGCACACTTAGCAGCTTGGAGTTATTGTTAACTGTGTTAAACTGATTTTGTTTTGTTGTTGTTAATGTATTAAGTTCTTCGTGTATGTGTTTGATTTCTTTTGCGATGTTGCTGTTTTTGCAGAACTTCTGAAAAGAGGGTCAGCGCAGTTGCTATTAGCAATGATGGCCTGTATGTAACTTTTGCAGATAAATTTGGCGTTGTTTGGTTAGTTACCATGGGGGAAAGTGGTGGAGAGCAGGAGCTAACTGATAATAAACCTGTGTCAATTCTTGGTCACTACTGCAGTATTATTACTAACATGGTATGATAAATTTTGATATTTTATATCATCTGTGGTCTATTTGTTTGTCCCACTGAAAATATCAAAGTAACATGTTATGCTTCAAACGATTCCTGTACACTTATATCATGTATTGGAACGCAGAAATTCTCACCAGATGGACTATTCATTGCTACAGCTGACCGGGACTTTAAAATCCGAGTACGAAATCTTTGTACTTTGCTGTAGCTTCTGCCTTTGTGTGGATCATAATTCTCAACTGTCTGTTTTCTGTGGTGAAATTTGTTTTGTAGATTACATTATTCCCCAAAAAGCCTTTAAAAGGGGCTCATGAGATCCAAAGCTTTTGCCTAGGACATACAGAGTATGCTCAGTATCCTGTGCATTTCTTATTTTTTATTTTACATAGTGTTTACATTCTTTCTGTATCTGTAGGAACTTGCATTTTTTTAATTTTCTATGAACCTTTAGAACTAAATGTTGCAACATATTACAACAACAACAACAACAACAAAGCCTTTCAGTCCCAAGCAAGTTGGGGTAGGCTAGAGTTGAAACCCAATAGGAGCCGCAGATCAAGGTTCAGGCACATAAATGGCTGCTTTCCAAGCACACCTATTCAAAGATAAATCTTTGGGTATATTCCATCCTTTCAAGTCCCTTTTTATTGCCTCCTCCCATGTCAATTTTGGCCTTCCCCTGCCTCTCCTAATATCACTGTCGCGCCTTAGGATTCCACTATGCACTGGTGCCTCTGGAGGTCTCCGCTGGACATGTCCAAACCATCTCAACCGGTGTTGGACAAGCTTCTCTTCAATTGGTGCTACCCCTAGCCTATCACGTATATCATCGTTCCGGACTCGATCCATTCTTGTATGACCACAAATCCAACGCAGCATACGCATTTCCGCAACACTTAACTGCTGAACATGCCGTCTTTTTGTAGGCCAACATTCTGCACCATACAACATTGCCGGTCTAATTGCTGTTCTATAGAACTTGCCTTTTAGCTTCTGTGGTACCCTCTTGTCACAGAGAATACCCGATGATTGACGCCACTTCATCCACCCCGCTTTGATTCTATGGCTAACATCTTCATCGATATCCCCATCTCTCTGTAGCATTGATCCCAAATATCGAAAGGTATCCTTCTTGGGCACTATTTGACCATCCAAACTAACACCCCTCTCCTCATGTCTAGCAGTGCCGAAGTCACATGCCATATATTCGGTTTTAGTTCTGCTGAGCCTAAAACCTTTGGACTCTAGAGTCTGCCGCCACAACTCTAGTTTCCTATTTACTCCCGCTCGGCTTTCATCAACTAACACTACATCGTCCGCGAAAAGCATACACCAAGGGACATCCCCTTGTATGTCCCTTGTGACCTCATCCATCACCAAGGCAAATAGATAGGGGCTCAAAGCTGACCCTTGATATAGTCCTATCTTGATCGGGAAGTCACATGTGTCACCATCACTTGTTCGAACACTAGTCACAACATTGTTGTACATGTCCTTAATGAGGGAAATGTACTTTGTTGGAACTTTATGTTTGTCCAATGCCCACCACATAACATTCCTTGGTATCTTATCGTAGGCCTTCTCCAAGTCAATAAAAACCATGTGTAGGTCCTTCTTCTGCTCCCTATACCACTCCAATACTTGTCTTAATAAGAAAATTGCTTCTATGGTTGACCTTCCGGGCATGAAACCAAATTGGTTCATAGAGACCCGCGTCACTCCTCTTAGGCGATGCTCGATTACTCGCTCCCATAGCTTCATCGTATGGCTCATCAACTTAATTCCTTGATAATTAGTGCAACTTTGAATGTCTCCCTTATTCTTATAGATCGGTACCAATATACTCCTCCTCCAATCATCAGGTATCCTGTTTGACCGCAAAATGTTGTTGAACAACTTGGTTAGCCATACTATAGCTATATCCCCTAGGCATCTCCACACCTCGATTGGGATACCATCAGGACCCATTGTCTTACCCCCTTTCATCCTTTTCAACGCCTCTCTGACTTCTGATTCTTGGATCCTCCGCACAAAACGCCTATTGGTGTCATCAAAAGAGTCATCTAACTGAACGGTTGTGTTCCCGTTCTCACCATTGAACAACTTGTCAAAATACTCTTGCCATCTGTGTTTGATCTCATCCTCCTTTACCAAAAGCTGCTCCCTCTCGTCCTTAATGCACTTAACTTGGTTGAGGTCCCTCGTCTTCCTTTCGCGAACCCTAGCCATCCTATAGATGTCCTTCTCTCCTTCCTTTGTACCCAATCGTTGGTACAGACCTTCGTAAGCCCGCCCTTTTGCCTCACTCACAGCATGCTTTGTTGCCTTCTTTGCCATCTTATACTTCTCTATATTGTCCGCACTCCTATCATGGTATAAACGCCTATAGCATTCTTTCTTCTCCTTAATAGCCTTTTGGACGCCCTCATTCCACCACCAAGTATCTCTAGGTTCGCATCCACTCCCTTTAGTCACTCCAACCACCTCTGAAGCCACCTCCCGGATGCATGTTGCCATCTTCTTCCACATGTTGTTTGCGTTGTCTTCTCCATCCCAAGGGCCCTCTTCGATAACCCTTTTCTTAAAAACCTCTGCCGACTCTCCTTTCAATTTCCACCACTTCGTTTTTGCAATCTTAGCTTGTTTGTCCCTACGAACGCACATCTGGAAGCGCAAGTCAGCCACCAAAAGCTTATGTTGAGAAACCACACACTCTCCAGGTATTACCTTACAATCCAAGCATGCTTGTTTATCCTCTCTTCTTGTGAGGACAAAGTCAATCTGGCTAGAGTGTTGGCCACTACTAAAAGTTATTAAGTGGGATTGTCTCTTCCTAAAGAAAGTGTTGGCTACCATAAGATCAAAAGCTATAGCAAAGTCTAAGACTTCCTCTCCCTCCTGATTCCTACTACCGTACCCAAAACCTCCGTGTGCTGCCTCGAAGCCTGCATTTGTTGCACCTACATGGCCGTTGAGATCTCCACCTATGAAAAGCTTCTCGGTACTAGGTATAGCTCTAACCATACCATCTAAGTCTTCCCAGAACTGCCTCTTATCACTCTCATTGTGGCCTACTTGGGGTGCATACGCACTAATTACATTCAAGACCATGTCACCAATGACAAGCTTGACTAAGATGATCCTATCTCCTTGTCTTCTCACATCCACCACACCGTTCTTGAGGCTCTTGTCAATCAGAACTCCTACCCCATTTCTATTTGCAGTTGTCCCTGTGTACCAAAGCTTGAAGCCAGTATTATCTACCTCCTTCGCTTTCTGACCCTTCCATTTAGTCTCTTGAACGCATAAGATATTAACACGCCTCCTAATCGCTGTATCAACTAACTCTCTCAACTTACCCGTAAGAGACCCTACATTCCAACTACCTAAACGAATCCTAGTTGGCTCGACTAGCTTCCTTACCCTTCGCACCCGTCGAGTCAGATGTGAAGACCCTTGCTCATTTATCACTACACCCGGGCGCCGATGTAGCGCGCCACTAAGGAAGCGACGACCCGATCCTTGCTCACTTAACACCCTGCCCAGATCACGACACGGCGCGTCACGGGGGTGACGACCCGGCCCTTGCCCATTTAACACCATACCCGGGTTCCGATATGGCGCGTCGCTAAGAGGGTTACGCCCCAACGGTTTTCTTTTGGGTTTCATCTCCATCTGATTGGCTAGGTTTTACATTGGCTCGCCAAGCCTAACACAACCTTATAGGGACAGGGGGCCCTCTCCTCCTCCTTTACCAGGGCTTGGAACCTGCTATGTTGAGACAACATAGGCGGAGAACCGCTTTATAGTTGGGACAACATATGTTGCAACATATTAGTTAATACATTTTTAATAATGCAGCTTTGTATCGTGCATTGCCTTCACATGCCTTTCAGAAGGTCCAAGCTTTCTTTTATCTGGAGGCGGTGATTCTACTGTGGGTACAAAATCATTTTGGAATACTGACATTTCAACAAGCTTTTCCAAAGCTCATCATGATGTCATTTTATTTATTTATTTAGGTTCGTCTATGGGACTACATAAAGGGCTGCCTCCTTGATACATGTCAAGTCAGTGACAAGGTAACATCTGTAAAACATTTCTTTGATTTTCCAAAAAAAATCTCAACAGGCTGTTTATTCCAGTCATAATTGTTTGAGTTATTTTGTAGCTAACTATCTCTTAAAACAATTCACAGGTGGGAGAACTATTAGAGCCAAATGAAACCGAGGACAGCAATCTAGCTGTTGCAGATATATGTCTGACTAATGATGGCTCATTGGTTGCTGTAGCCATTAAGAGGTAAACTTGAGTGGTTACACTTCTGCAATAGGTAATATGAGTTGCTTTGGTAACATGGGGCTCTTTTGATCTTTTTGAACATGCAGTTTAAATGGAGTAATGCTTTTAGCATGTGACCTCATCGCAAAGAAGTTATCTTTTCTAAAGGTATGCCTCTTTGAAAATGTTTCTTCTTCAAGGCAACTGGTTTGGGATTAAGAGCATGACCACTTTGATCAGGATTATGTTTTACAACAAAACTTAGCCCACCATTACTATTTACCACTGCTGATAGCCTTATTTCTTGCATTGATCTTTACAAAGATTGGTACTGATGCTTGTCACTTAGGCCTTGGCTTGAGAAAAGTGTTCATACTAGCTCTAGGTTTCTAGTTGTGAATTGTGATGGGGCTAATTAAGATTTATTTGGAACAGTATTGTTAAATCTTGGTTATTGGTGACTAGCAAGATCTCTTGTTGGCTCAGCTGTTCAATAATCATTTACCTTTTTTGTGTATTGTTGGAAAAAAATAATTCCTCTTGTGCGTTACCAGGTGATTACAATGGAGAAGTGCTATATTCCTACTAGCCTGTCTTCCAGCTTCTCAGCAGATCTTCTATGGACCGTCATGGGCGCATCGAATATGCCTAATCAGGCTACTTCCCAGTTATTTACCCGTGTAAAAATCATCCCGCACTTCAAAAAGGATCCGTTAGCCTTGTGTGATCATGTTCCTGCAGTCCTGGAAGACAGCGAAGTGCCACACGGTGAGAAGCTTCTTCTGGCGCTGCAAGGAAGTCTTGACATTGCCAAGCAAGAGGAGGTGTTAGCTTCAGTGCTAGCTGCGCTGAAAGTCTCAATGCACAAGATGCTGGTAAAGAAGCACTACTCGGAGGAAAGGAGAGAGCAGAGGAAAAGAGGCAGAAACGATAAGAAGATAAAAAAGTAACTTGGCCTGCGGCTTCAACAAAACCAGTTCTTTGTCTGTGCGTTGTGCCGTTGTACCATTAGAAGCTTAGAACACAAGAAGCATATTGACAATTGTAAGAGTAAATCTAGCAAATAATTTTCTTATTATCCATAGGCCATGTCATAACGGCTTCTGATGCCTGTTGTTTCAGTCGAGATGCCTCCAGTTCTTGTTGTTTGCTTACCTGTAGCAGCTGTGATCTGTGACCTGAAATGTTACTTAGCCTATATTAACCATGCTGCTATCCGATGGTAATTGCACACTATGTGATCGTTTTTGCAATGCATCACATTGCTGCTGATTTAACTACACCCTGATTACTTTCTTGTCGTGATCGCAACTGACGGCCGAGACGTAAAGAACAATCACAAAAGAGCATGAGGATTCGGGATGTGTTGTCTCTCTCTCTGAATCCTGGTACAGTATATGACATTATCTCCGATATGACGACGGTAAGGACAAGCTTTCTGTTTCTTTGCGTTGCGAAAACTTCTGTGTACTGATTTGAACGTGAGTATGCGACGTTTCTGATGGTTTTGCAGAGCTGGAAACGAGCAGCTACCTCACATGTAATGTTTTGCTCTGGCAGGAGGAATATTTGGAGCCCCTTCGATCACCGGTTTGTCGCCTGCATCTGATCTGCAGTCCAGTGGAATTTCAGATAAACAATGCAATTTGAGTTGGATTTGGATGAAAATTCCCAGGTTCCAAAAACAGGTACCGGTGTTTCTTGCTTTCTTTTCCCTCTGCATTATTGCTTGTTAGTTCATTGATGAGGAAGGGTAATGAAAGGGAGTTAGAATTTATTCCCATCCTTGTGAGGATGGCTAAACTAAGTCCAGGAATTTATTCTGACCAAAAAACCTTATCCATTGAGTAGAGATGCAAAGATGAACACGGTTGATCAGGTGGATAAGAGTTCTCTGCAAGAAAGTTAATTCCCATGGTCAACAACATGATGTCTACTTTGCTGCCTTTGTTCTCTTCCAGATGCAACTTCTATTAAAACTGGGAACTCATTTTTCAAAGATTTAAACAATATTATCACTGATATCTCACAGTCTCATGGTGGTAGTAGAGAAGCTACAGCTCATAAGTCAGTGTCCTTGTTTTCTTCCTTCTAATTGGTTTTTTCTAACCATGAATCTGATGGCACAAACAAGCCATAGTCAGCTTCATTGATAACGATTCCCATGAAGGTATGAGGATCTTGTATGTCTTCTAGTTCTAGCGTCACAAACCGCTTCAAGTGCTTGACCTAATCACCTATCCAGTAAAATTTAATCAATGCTTACCATTAGGACAAAAACAAATATTTTGTGATGGCAATTGGCAAGTGAAACCCTTAGTGTCACTAGGTGGCAGCAACACAGGTGGTTATCTGAACCGGAAGAAATCCAGAGCGTTGGATACTAATCAGATGGCACTGTATGCTGTGTTCATCAAGTTACTAGTTTTGTCCGGTGTGCCTCCTCCCTTGTCCATGAACATACCAAAACAAGTAGTATCTATCAACTGAACAGCAACAAGAACAATTAAGATAATTTAAGAAGCCAAAACTGATCAGCTCTTAACGTTTTGACAGTCCAGCGACTTTGCAATTAATGGCCGCCACTGCAACAATGGCCTGCACAATATAGCCGGCAGCCTTGGCATGCAGTGAGAAGCTTTTCTTGGTCTCTTTACCTGAAAGCTCTGCATGAAGCTTCCATGCATGATGCAAGTTGAATTTTATTTTACTGTGACTAACAGTGCTTAGTTTTTTTTCCTTTCATCCACATTAAGCTGATGCTTCTTACTGAAGGCGAAAGGGAGACACTTAAGCATGCATCTGCAAGGGGTCCATTTCACCTGACCCAAGTGAAAGTCTACCTTTCTGTCACAGCAACTGAATTTAGCCGCACACAGAATGTCAGAAAACGGCATGCTTTGGGAGCATGGGTGCCAGTTTAAACTAATTAGGGTTAGCCCAGTTGTTTTCTTCATCACCACCTTGCCTGTTTTTACTTCTTTAAACAAATTAGGGCCTGTCCAATCACTGGCACTGTTGCAGCATGTGCAAAGAGTATTTGCAAATTGCAAAACTCAACAGTCTGGAGTCTAGAGTTGCATCACCACGAGGGTCAGGTTTGGTGCCCCTCCCTTTCACCCTTTGCTCATTGTCAACAAAAGAAAGAGACTGCATTTGTGTTTGTGTTCTCCAGGGAAAATGAAGTATGTCTAGAACTACATGCGTTGTGTGCGTCCTCGTTTTACTCTCGCAAAAGGAAAGAAAATAGAACTTCAGACTAACATTTTCTTAGATTTCTACATATGAGAAAAGAGAATCATGTGTATGATGATGCCATTGCTAGTAATTAATTTTTATTTTCATGCTTTGGACCAAGTACCAAAAGAGCAGCAAGTTCTTTACACCTGCCTTCCTCTCACCCTTCCAACGTGCAATGGCGCCATGATGAGTCCACCATGTCGCCCACAAGATTATGCCCGGCGGCTAGTTGTTCAGTCAAAAAATTGAAAGAAACTACTGTCATTGGCCTAGGTCACTAGGTCAGTAACCAGTTATTTTTACCGAAATAAACATATGTTAATCACCGTTAGGGGGGTAAAAAGGGTCTTTTAGCTGGGTCGGTGGCTCGATTCAAAATTACTCCGGTTAATCTAGTTTTTATTTTAAAATAAATATTATTTAATATTGAATCAAAGTTGTTTTTTCCCTGACTCGGATCAGCTTAACGAAAATAATCACAGATGATAAAGAAAAACATAATAAATCATAAAAATTTAGTTTAAAAAACTCGATAAAAAGCCATATGGTAGTCACACGATTGCATCGTTCTATAAGTACTTCATGAATGAGTTTTTTTTTCTCAAGGGCAATTCTAAGTAAATGTCTACTTCTTGACCACTGTTATGAGATTGCAACACGTATTGAAGTAGTAGCAATCACTATCTTGCTAATGGATAGACAAATTTTGCACGGATAAATAAATATATATTGCGATAATACGATGATCTCATGCAAGGGTGATTTGCTACATGTTACTGCTTAATTAACATCTTGTTCAGACATGGAGCCCACCTATCACTCTTATCAGCAAACATCTATACCTTAAGAAAATGGAGGTAGTAGTAGTACTCCTATAAAAGTAGCAGAGTACTATCAGGTAGCTATTGCGATTAAAATCGTGTGCCAATCCCTTTCTACACCAATCACTCAGTTGTCAGTTGTCACTATACTAAATTAATACACTCCCTCTCTGAAAAGAAAAAAAAATCAAAACACCAAATCTGTACGTATATTAAATTACTATTACTAATTTAATCTTAATCGATGTCTCAAGTCTGAGCACCAATAATTGGCAAGGCTAGGTGACATCCCAGCGGGTAGGCTACGCGGTTGCCATTTGCCGCAAGGAGCAGCGCTACCGGGGTTTGCGATCTCATTTTTGTGTTGAAATGTGAGCTCTAGCAATATAACGAATTTCGCGAAATTCGGTAAATTCCGTTCCAAAAACTCTAAACCGGAAGGTTTGATTCAAATTTTGGACCACGAGATTCAAACAAATTTATGAATCCTTGCTCCAATCATCCGACAACAATGCTGGCTCGTCGTTCCGGAAGACCAGCGACGATATCGAGCCTGAACTACGAAAAGCTTTTACCGGTAATCTTTTATAGCAGTTTTTAGTGAGTGATAAGCATCATTAGCACTAAAATGAGGTTGAGTACAAGCTGCACAATAATGCTATTTCTATAATTTTAATTTACTACCATCTTCGTTTCAAAAAGACTTCATTTCTAGACTGAAGACGTAGCGGGCGAAGTGTGGGGGAGGCACGGTGCAGCACGCACGGTGTGGGGGGCGCATTGCAGTTAAGTGCAGCAAACAAAAGAGCGGGTAGGGCAGGCAGGCGCATCGCATAAGCTTCAGTAGAGGACAAACAGGCCATGAAAAAAAGGGTACAGTTAGAGATAGGACATAATTGCGATCTTGTCACTGTGTAGTTAATCTACTAGTACTAATCCCACTCCTTAAAAAGGTTTAGATGACAAAAAAAATCTGGTCTTTTCTGGCAGTAATTTCTCAGAGATACAGTAAAAAAAAGTGTGGTGTTCTGAGAAACGATGGAAATTCAGCTCATTGCATGATCTACCTGCCTGATCCTAGTTACCGTCTTTTACTGCTATAGCTGATGAATCATCTCATCTGATCAGCAGCATGAGATAAATGATTCTAGTATGATTTATTGACGTTGAGCCTTGCATCTTCCATAGGTCGACAGCAAATCTACCTGCTGTACCAATGAAATCTACCATTGTGCGCATGGGCTCAAATGGGACAGTAACTCCCAGCGCAAGAATGCTGCACAGCAGCAAGCATGGAAAGGAGGACCATGCTAATGAAAAAGATGTAAAAACAAAAGAGAAAAAGAGAGGAAAAGAAAAAAGAAAAACCTTAGGATAAGGACCTGCCCTTTGGATGCAAGCACACACAAACCAACACTGGCATCATATTCACAGTAAGGAGAAGGCTTCTTTAAGATCACCACCCTCCCAACCTCCCCATTGAGCTATGCTGTCATCACCAACCTCTCTCTCGCCTTCTTCTTCGTCTTCTACCTAGTGGTGAGGCTTGTGCTGTACATGTCACTCAAGAGTCAAGACTGTGGGTGATTGATTGAGTTGTTCTTCCTTTGAGTGCAGAAAGGCACACAATTACGGCAAGAGGCTGATGAATTGATGATAGCTTGAGGATCTTGCCAACTCTTTGTAGCTTGCAGAGCTACAAGGTCCCATTTTGCTTCTCCTCCTGAGCTTCGGGTTGCGTCTGAGTACACTTCTGAAGCTTTGGTCGTTTGGCCTCGTGCTCCGTGCTTAAACTCAGCCTCGATCGACCACTGAGCTGCAAGATCTGCCTGTTCTTGCTAGCTGCTGCTTGTTGCTGTCCAGTTTGGAGGAGAAGGTATACTATCGAGTTCAGCTGATCAGTTCAGTGAAATTCACTTCCGTTTCTGCAATCTGATCAGTTCTTGATACGTTCCGGGCACCCAGATATGCAGGGAATTAAGGCATCATGATTTGACGTTTTGTTTTGTGCTGCCATTTTTGCAGAGAGAGAATTGTTGGTTCGATTCTTGAAATGTTCCTGAGATCAAAGTTCCAAGAGATGATCCTGAGGAGGAGGTCCAGATCGATGAACAGCGGCGGCGCGCAGCCGAGCCACCTCCCCAGCCAGCACGCGAGCTCGTCGACGGTTCCATGCGACGGCAGCAGCGGCGGCGGCGGCAAGAGTGCGTTGTTCGGCTCTCCGAGGCTGCTGCACTGTGCCTCGCTACCTTCCGGCAGCCACGCCAAGAACGGCGGCGGCTCGGAGCCCGAGATGCCGTACTCCATGAGCCCGACCTCCGTGCTCGACGCGACGGCGGCGTTCGCGCCCAGCCCGGACGCCGGCAGCAAGCGCCGGCCGTGGTGCGACGGCGGTGCCGGCACACACGGCCTCGCCGACGCGCTGGACTGCACCAACGACGACGACGGCCACAAACGGAGCGTCCTCGCGGCGGCGTCGCGTGCGGTCAAGGTGCAGGCGCAGGCGCAGCATCAGCCTCTGCTCAGGTCGTGCTCCCTCGACCGCCGCGTCGAGTTCGGCGTCAAGAACAAGAGCTCGTGGCTGCCGCTTCGCGGCGGCGGCGGCGAGGCTGCGGCGGCGGAGTCGCCGGGGGAGATGGAACCGTCGTCGGAGGACTACACCTGCGTCATCTCCCGCGGGGCGAACCCAAGGACGGTGCACATCTTCGGAGACCGTGTCGTGGAGGGCAGCGCCGGCGCCGGCGAGGGGCTCGGCGGCGGTGCGAGCGACCGGGAGAGCTCGCCGCGGCCGATAAATTTGCCGGCGCCGGCAAGCGAAGCTAGAGGCTTCTTGAGCTTGTGATGCACTGATAGATAGCTTGATTAATGATGCTTAGGTAAAGTTTGGGTGAGGAGTATTAAATTAAGTTGAGTCTTAATGCTGTTGTTATTATATGTATTGGTTGGTTGTTCGATCTTGATGATCAGATGGTCAGGTAGATGCTTTCTTGATCGGATCCTCAAAATTTAAATAGATGCTTTCTTGGTCAGATGATCAATCGATTCAAAGAGATGGTGGGTTTGCTCAGTTTGAGCTGATCAGCTGAATCTGTAATACAAATTCAGAAATTCTTTGCTTCCACATCCGTGGTACTACTAGAGCACAATCTGGACCTGCAAATCACTTGCTGAACTATGAACTCAATGAATTTAATTTAATCTCCAATGACAAGCCTAGCAGTTCTTGGTTGCTAAACTACTCTAATCCTGACCACTTAACTGACTTCCTGCTTGGAACACAACTGCACAAGATCTTTCATTTTCCATAAATTTCACAGAAAACGGTTCAATTCCCTGCAAAAAGTAGAAGAAAAAAAACTTCAGATTCAGACCAATTCTGAGAGAGTTTCACTCACTGAAGCCAAACATGAGGCTAGTGGTCTTCTGGGCATGTGGCATACTAGTAAAGCTGCAGGGTTCAATCATTGACGGTTTCTTGTAGCATCACACCGATGAAGAAGAATCCAATGATTGATGTTTTCTTGTGGTGAGCCCAGCTTTGCCTTCGCATCCAAATCGATCGATCGATCGATTTCGAGCGATCAGCTGGGGGCAGGGCAGTGAGTGTGCTGTGCCCACTTGGAACGGGTGCCTTGTCAGTGTCAGGGCCCCGGTTTTTGGCAAACGGTTGCAGCTAACCCTGTGGATAAGCCAAAGCAGTGTGGGTCAGGCGCAGGCAGGGCTCTCAATCTCATGGCTTTTCTGCTTCAGTGACCAGTGTGGCCGGGCTGGGTTGGCCGTCTGATCTGGTCTGGTTTCTCTCTGTGACTAGTGTTTCAGTTTCTTTGACAAAGCTTTCTTCTTTTCTGTGACACTGACTGAATTTGATGCTCAGTTTTTCAATTAGTGTGTGATTAATTAAGTATTACCTATTAAAATTTTGAAAATAGATCTATTTGATTTTTTAGATATTTTCGTATAGAAAGTTTTTAAAAAAACATACCATTTTACGTTTTGAAAAGCGTGCTAACGGAAACCGAGCCAATAAGCACAAGCTAGAAGCTTTACCGAACATGTTCTTATATGCTGTTTGGAACAGCTTGAGACTTTTGCTTCTTCTCTCTTTTTTTAAGTGTCCTTCCTAAATTGCTAAACGGTGTGTTTTTAAAAAAATATGAAAGTATGTCTTAAAAAATTAAATAGATTTATTTTTCAAATTTTTAATAATTAATACTTAATTAATCACGTATTAATGATGTTTCTCGTTTGGTATGTACGCGATTAAGCTAGTTCCAACGCTACCTTAGAGCGTGTTTTTTTTGTTTTGGTGTCATGCTGTATTGCTGTCAGCTGATGTGATGGGTATTGAAGAGTTGCTGGTAGAGAGGATTATGATCTATGAACACATTCAGGTTCAGGATGATGAGCAGCAAATATTGCAGTGGAAAAGAGGATTATGAACACGTTCAGGTTCAGGATGATGAGCAGCAAGCAAGAAAATACTAAATTCTTGAGGATTTTAGGTTTCAGTTCGTCAGTTGTACACTTGTACTGTACAATAATAACCAGTTTATCAATAGATTGTTTTCAAAGGGTGGTGACTGAATTGGTGATAGGGTGTACTGGGGCAACAAAATTGTACCGGTAGGGTGTTGTGTATCTTGTAAATATGCTTATGTCAGATGTAATTTGTTAATCCAAAAATAAAAATCAGACTTTAACTTGCCGTCTGAACTTCAGATGCAAATGCACAACTCATACACACACTGATCTTCCTTCTTTGCACAAGAACAACTCAAGTCTAATTTAGAGCTGATATACTAAAATCTTGCAAAAAGAGAGAAAGAAAAGGACTGCATTGATACTCCACAAGTCACAATCCAAATATACCTAATTGCGCTTCAGCTCCTATTGCGTCAAATATCTGAAAGGGTACATAGGGTTGCTAGTTATAAACCCCGCCTCGCTTGCAACTTGCCGAGGTAATTGCTCACACTGTTCATCCTTTTACGATGAACTGTTGCTTTATCAAGTTGAAGGAAAAAAATCGCATTTCACTAAAAATACCACCCCTTAATAAGCTACAGCATCTAACTGAAGTAGAGAACTGTACAATACAATGAAGGGTCATACTAAGGCAACTATTCAAACAGTAATATTCATATGCACCTCGAGATGTAGGATGGAAAGAGTATTCATGCTTGTAACCCAATGTTATTGTTCATAAGGCTTGGTTGAAGCTGTGATGAATGGTTATCAAATTCCCCTCCAAACAATAACCATATGGATCAGCAATTGCACATAACGAAAACCTACAGCATATTGCTGCCTTAAAAACCCAGAAGAGCATTGACCAACCATTACAGATGTCAGAGGAAAGTAAATCACTGAGCTTTACTGTCAATTTGCAGATTAAGTTATTCACAATGCTTAAAAACTAGCTATTTACATTTAAACTATCATTTTTGAGAGAAAAGCGAGACACACATCAATTCATTGGAACAAAACTCTCAAAATCCTGGATCTGATGACCAAAGGAACCAAAGATCTCAAGTCCAGATATAAATATGATTCTTGTCAGCGGTAGCAAGAGGTCCTAGCCCACACCATGCACTTGATACTACTGATGAAGGATGGCCCTGTAGGAAGGTCGGCACCCCGTCCTTTTTCAATCTTGACCATATGTAAACAGACCCATCATTAGCACCAGCAGCTATGGAGTTTTCATCAGGGCTTATGCAAGGCCTGCCCCAGCTGCCAACCACTCTGTTACCCATGGCCTTGAATTTTCCACAAACCTCCATTGTTCTAAGATCGAAAAGGTTGTGCACATTATCCTTTCCACTTGTAAGAATGAAATTTTTGCTTCGTGACACACAGACAGAGCTGCAATCAAGATGAGCAAATGTCTGGCTAGTGCATTTTCCACTACGAATGTCCCATAACCGAAGGTGTCCATCCCTATGACCCGAGCAAAGGATATCGCCATCAATGAAAGCTAGTGAGTTGGCATTGCTCCCCGACATTATGGTGCTTTTGCAGAAGCCTGTCTGAAGATCCCAAATCTTGATAGTATGATCAGCGGATGAACTAGCAAGAACACAGCTCTTCACCCAGCTTGCATCAACAGATGAAACATTTTTAGTGTGACCAGTCAGAGTGTGACGAGGGCGCGCCCCATTAACTTCCCATACAAACAATTTGTTAGAGCTACAGGCAGCAATCACAAACTTGTTGTCATTAGTCACAGCAAGATCATTGACAGACCCCAAACAGCCTTGTAGGGTGGAGGTTAAAGCACCGGTATGTGCAGACCAAATCTTGACAGTTTGATCCTGGCCACCGCTGATTAGCTTGTCTGTGTTATGCTGGAAAATTATAGATCCACAGCCACCATCATGAGCACGGATAGTGATTCTGCATGTAGATGGGATAGGTGTTTCCATGATGTCCATGTACCCAGTTTCAGAACGACGAATGATGCCATCAGCTTCTTGTAGTGCATTGTGCTGTATACCACCAATACCACCAACCCCAGCTGACTTCAGCTTTAGGACCATCTCCTCATACATTGCATTTGCCTGAACAAAAATTTCTCCTCATTTCAAATGATAATTTCTTGGTGCATACTACTCCCTCCGTCCCAAAATATAACAACTTCTAACATTCAAAATTTGTCCCAAAATATAACAACTTCTATACCTACATTCTCTTCTCAACCAATCACAAGCTTCCACCACAAAATTTTTTCACCTACTTTCTCTTCTCAATCAATCACAACCTTGTTCCATTTAATTCTAACAACTTCCTTAATATCCGTGCCCAGCTCTAAAACTCCTTATATTTTGGGACGGAGGGAGTAGTATTGTGGGAACAGTTGTCAATGTAAAGCATAGTAAAAAAGATCTTTGTCCACTAAATCAATCATCAATATTTTAGTTAGTTCTTCTACTCCCACTTCTGTTACAGAAGCAAGAGAATTCAACTGTCATGACCAAGTGTTCAGTTCTGTATAGTCAAGGGGAAACTATTTGAAAACCGTTTAAAAAAAGTCATTTCTCGAAGACAGCACATAGTAGTCAAGCAAAATTAAAGAGCTGAAATATTCTAACATGGTAAATTGCTATCTAAATGGAATTGAAGATGGTAAAATACAGTGCACCAAGTCTCGTTTGTTATGTGTCATGGAAAGCATGATGGTACTTGAAGTATCTCGATTGTAGATCAGTGGTGGGGATATAAATAACATGCTAAAAATATTCTTCTCTGCTACTAAAAATAACGCTTCAGCAATCCTTTGTTTGCAACACCACACACTGAAAGCTGCAGTTTTAGTAGCAAGAAAACAAGGTACCTCATTAAGCCTCTCTGCATCCTTCATCTTCTCAAGCATCCATCGATCAATCAGATTTCTGTTTTCATCTTCTGCCACTTTCTGTTTTGTTAATGCCTGTTCAAGTTCAGCTTTAACTGCCTGGTGCTCCTGAATTAGGAGATCTAAAGCGCGTGTTTTCTCTTCAAGTGACTGCTTGAGCTGCATATTTTCTTCCCTGCAAAAGTGTTTGCACAAAATGTCTGCTGACGATGTTCTACACAACCACAACCAAGCAGTAAGAAAACTATCCATCACATCCAATACCTAGTTTGCTCGAGTTCAGTCTGCAACGTAGTAATCAGTGTTTCTTTCTCCTTAAGCAGCGCTTTTGATGCTTTCCCCTCTTCTATCTCAGTGACGAGCTGCTCAGACAAACGGGACTGAGCCTTGTAGCATTGCTGCAGCTCCAATTCATGCTCCTCAGCCTTCTCTTTCCACTCCACCGCCTACAGGGGAACGAAAAAAATAAGCAAGCCCCATTAAAAATCCAGGCACACAATAATTTCTAAATGTTCCCTTTTTTTTTTATCTCTGGATGAAGCATCTAGCATCATGGTACTTTTTATCAAGGCGTGAAATTTTTTATACAAAATGTTCCATTCCATTATGCAAAGCAAGAAGCAAATTGCAATGATATAGAGAAAAAAGAGAGAGATTAGATTGGTATTAACTTGGGCGGCGAAGGGCCGGGCGAGCGCCTCGATGGCCGGGCGGTGGGCGCCCTCTTCGAAGAGATGCCTCCGCCGCAGAGACCGCAGGGCGCGCCGAATCGCCTCCCTGCCGGCCTCGGCTTCCACCATCGTCCTGCACCCAACAAAAATTCACTCCCCACTTAAGCAGAACAAGAACAAAAATTCCATGGAACAGCTCCTGCTCCCAAGAAAACCTCACATTGTCGCGTGGAATCCGTCGGAGAGGAGGCTCCGTGGGTTCCGGCGGAGGAAGAGGAGGTCGCGTGCGTGCGTGCGTGCCCGGCGGCGAGGTCGGCTTCGGTTGGGGGAGCAGCGGAGAGAGGATCAGAGGAAGACGAAACGGGGGAGGAAAGCAAGCGAAGACGGCGTCCGGGCCGCGAGTAGGGCCCGGACTCGTATCGGCACTCGTGGGCCCGACCGGATAAGGGCCCTAATTGGGCTCAACGACTAGTGACTGTGGCCCATTAATGACTCACGTGGGCCTACCTCAGGCCCAATAACAGGCGATGGAATATTCCGGCCTTGGCGACCACGCGAGATTTTTCCTTTTTTTTCTCAATCACCTCCGCTTCCTCCGCCGCCTCTTCCCGGCGCCGCGAAACCCATCGCCGGCTTGCCCCCGCTTCATCCGCCTGGCGTGCTCCGCACGTAATCTCCCTGTTTCTTCTCCACTGCGTGGAGGGGACTGAGGTCGTCGCTGTTTCCTACCCGCCGCCTGCCGCCGTCTGAGTTGAGGGAGGAGGAAGGGAAACGGCGCAATGGCGGTCGCTGTGGCGCTTTTGCGCCGGAGGGCGCTCTGTTCGGCCCTTGCGCCGTCCTCTCCCCTCCATGGTTTGTGCTCGCTCTGATGTGGCACGTTGGATTATCGCGCTTTGCGTTTGTTGGGGGGGGGGGGGGGGGGGGGTGCCATGTGCGACATGTGTTTGTCGAAATGCCAAAACCAGCGCGCGCCCTGCCCGCTCATTCTCGATCATGCGATTGTTCGTATCTGTGTTGCGAAATGCCAAAACCAGGGCGTGCCCTGCACGCTCATTCTTGATCATGCAAATGTTGGTATCTGTGTTGCTATAGGTATGTTATGAGCGGCGTAGTATGTTTATGGTGCATATTTGATTGGAATAAGAGCAATCAAGGACCATATGTTAGATGCAGATCTTTGGGGGAAGGAAGCAAAAACATGATCCCTTTTCCTCTGTTGGTTGTGAACTTCTGATGAATGGAGCATAGCTGTCGAGATACTTATCTTTTCTGGGGGAATGTAACCTTAATATATTGCTGTTGTACACAGTGAGAAAAAGTTCTCTTTTGGATGGACATCTCATCGTTGAGTGTGCATTTATGCATCATGACTGTGTGATGTTGAATGTTATGTTGCACAACTCTGTTCTGTGCCTCTTGTAATTGCGAAGGGACCTGACTTTATTTTAGTGGCAAAGTCCAATGGTTTGTAAGACATATTTGCCTATAACTTATGTTTTATATGGTTCATGCTTCTCATAGATGCCAATTTCCGCTGCCTTCGCTCCAATTCTGGTGTAAAAGTTGGTGTCCCATCCCATTTGAGATTACAGAGGAACTACCACAACTCTGGGAAGTTTGATTTGACTGATTTGACGTAAGAATCCATTTGTCTAGCCTTCTTTTATGTATATCCAAGTCCATATTCCTACAGATTCTTCTCAGTGTATAAATTTTGTATCACATACAATAGACTCCATTTTTTTGACTTTGCATCTAGTGTGGATGCGTGGTATTGTTTGTTTCCTTAAATTTTACACACCAACATCTAGTGTAGAGCACTTCATATTCTCCTAAGACTCAAGTTAAGTGATGTGCTCTTTTGAATATTAGCCATCCTCATATGTGGTATCCAAATGCCCGAGAAAAGAAGCGCTATGTAGTTTTACATGTCGGTCCTACAAACAGTGGGAAAACACACAATGCTCTCAAGAGGCTAGAAGCAAGTTCTTCAGGTTGTACTCTGATCTACTTACTGATATTAAATTAATATACAGTTATAAGGATTACTCTGAGCTATTAACAATTTTGTAGGAGTATACTGTGGACCTCTTAGATTGTTAGCACGGGAGGTAGCTCAAAGACTAAACAAAGCAAATGTCCCTTGTAACTTAATTACTGGACAAGAAAGGGAAGAAATTGAAGGTGCAAAGCATAGCTCAGTGACAGTTGAAATGGCCGACGTGACTACTGAGTATCAATGTGCCATTATTGATGAAATTCAGGTACATCAACCTTCATTCTGTAGATATGCTAAGGAAATGTATATTCACAATACAGATAGTAATGAAGAGAACTGTCATCCCATTTTTTTTGGAATAGATCATCAAGCCAGTCATATTTTGCACCGGAATATTGCTCATTTCCTCATCATTCTCATGTTATCTATTTCTGTGTAGTAGATGGTTGGCTGTAGATCAAGGGGGTTTTCATTCACTCGTGCACTTCTGGGGCTTTGTTCAGATGAGCTTCATGTTTGTGGTGACCCAGCTGTGGTTCCTCTTATTCAGCAAATTCTTGAACCTACTGGTGATGTGGTTACGGTAATCACTGAAACTTACATAGTTTGAAATTGAAGTGTATTAATGTTGCCAATTATGTTGCTCTGCCAGAACGATGCAGTAGTTACAAAGTTATATTTGTTGACATTTAAAAGGATAACATAGACAACATAGTTACCTAGCATGGGATGAAACTTCAATATTAAATTGCATGTTCTTGCAAGTGTAAGTTTTTTTACTGTTTCAAAGGTCCATGCATAAGATGTTCAAATTCATTTTGTTTTAACTTAAGATACAGTGATTCTTTGAGATTATCATATGTGGATAGACCGGCAGTCCTGTGACCCTTGTAATTCAGCTTATCCTTTGCCATTTACCAATTCGAGGCACTGTCCAACAATTTTGGATTGCACCCATCTTGGTAATGACACTAGTTTGGGACCTCCATCGGAGAACGTAACATGCAGTCATAATGTCATATGCATATGCCTTTTGTGGGTGATTACCAGAGAATATGCCAAGAGAACTTGAGAAACTAGTCCTGCTCAACAATTTTTTTTTGAGCTGTATAATATTTATCTTGGTGTTAGTACTGATGAGAACATCTAAGCAACATGTTTTCATATTACAAATATTCTGATTTGCTGTTTGTATGTGTCTGTCCAGGTCCAGTATTATGAGAGGTTATCTCCATTGGTTCCTCTGAAGACTACGCTCGGGTCTTTCTCTAACATCAAGGCAGGGGATTGCATTGTAACGTTCTCTCGACAATCGATATATATGCTCAAGGTTGGTATTGTTTGTGCAGCGACCCTACACAAACACAATAAGTTTATGCTCATTCTGATATTACTACTAATCATTGTTGATTTATACCTATGGAGTGACCCTGATAACTTGCCACCCCAGATCTGCCCTTGGATTAAGCGACTACAAACTCAGATACATGATACAATGTATCAAATCATACTTATTTGTGCTTATTACCGAAATTAATCATCTACCATATGAAGTGATATATGAAAGCTCACCTATCTTTCTTATATTGCAAATTTGCATGCAGAGAAGAATTGAAATGGAGGGTAAGCATCTTTGTTCTGTAGTCTATGGCTCATTGCCACCAGAAACTCGAACGAAACAGGTACTTCCTTTACTCGGGTATCTGCTATTATACCATCATTGTCTATGCCTTGTTCTCACGTGTCTCTAGCTGCTTATCTAAAAGTTACAGCTAAAACACCGAACCTTTCATTTTTAATATATTAACTTGTATATGTGATGCGCTACTTGGCTTATGCTCAATATATATACATTTTTGTAAAATTATAATTTCATCTTACTGATTTTTTTCCTGTCAATGAAGTTTATTAGGTCTCTGATAGCTGAGTCCCATGATTGTATGGAACTCTGGGTAGTGTTTTCTACAACGATTAAAGTCAGTAAAATTAATGCAACCACCCCTAATTTTAGCTAGAATTTCAAGAAATTGGTAGTAATGTTTGTAGCAGGCAAAAAAACTTTTTTGCCATGTTGTGCTTTATCCTTGATGATGCTATGATGATTTGAATAAATAGGTTAATCTGTTGCTTGAGTTTGCAGGCAACAATGTTCAATGATGAAGCCAGTGACCTTAATGTGTTAGTGGCTAGTGATGCTATTGGAATGGGTCTTAATCTGAACATTTCTAGAATCATTTTCTCTACACTGAAGAAGTTTGATGGGATATGTAAACGGGAACTAACTGTGCCGGAGATCAAACAAATTGCTGGTATTAGATTTGTTTCTTAATAGTTTTGCCTCTGGCAATTTTATGTTTTCCCTTCCTTGTTGCACAGCTGCTTGAGCAGTGAATCGGACATATTCTTTCGTATTTCAATACTTTGTCTTCATTTTGTAGGCAGGGCTGGGAGATATGGATCTAAATTCCCAGTTGGTGAAGTGACATGTCTAGATGCTGATCATCTTCCATTACTACACTCAGCTCTGAAATCACCTTCTCCCATTATAGAGGTGCTCACCGCTTCACCTGTCCGTAAGATATGTTGATGTTCAGCTCTTATTACATGCTGATAACTGCAAGAAATCTTAGTATGATTCATAGCTTAGTACATGCTAATATTCAACTGCTTTCCATACAGCGTGCTGGACTTTTCCCCACATTCGATTTATTGTCTCTGTATTCACGATTGCATGGAACCGACTTTTTTCACCCTATATTGGTAAGCTAGCCAAACCCATTCTTCTTAATATTGTATATGGCAACAAGCAGAGATCAGTTTTATATATTTATGATTAGTGAATTGTCATTACATATTTACTCTACATAAACAATACAAGGGTGTCACCCGTTTGGCCCTTCTAATTTGGATGGTACAGTGAGCTATTCTAAAATGCTTTGATAGCACTTGAGCTGCAAAGTTTTACTTAGTTATTCAGATGGTTGGTTAGGTTGATTATAACCTGACAACTTTTGCAGTGGCATGGATTGCATTGCTACTAAAATAAAATTTAGCCATATTATGAGATATCCTTGACTTTGCTTGTTCTCAAATCTCAATAGTTATAAAGTGTGATTCACTCTCTTTTTTTCTACTTTTCTCAACCTACCTCTTTCTCTTTCTCAGTTACTTGTTCTTTTTTAAACCATTAAATGTATGCCAATGCTTCTGTTTATTGACAATTACTTCCTCTGGTCAGGGCATGCATCTTACTAATCTTTTCATTCTACCACAGGAGCGTTTCTTGGACAAGGCGAAACTATCTCCGGACTATTTCATTGCTGATTGTGAAGATATGCTGGTATTTTAGATTTTCTTTCCCTTTGTAAGCACCATTTTCTATTTTCAGTCAAATTATCTAGGAGTGAGTTAGTTTTGCATCTACCAACTCTGTCCAACTCCAAATTTCACTCTCAACTCTAAAACCATCTGCTTTACACTGTCCTATCGAAACTGATGTAAATCATCCTTGATACAGCATTCTCCCCCTCCCCTCTATTTCTCAGTGCTGTGGCCAGGACTATAGCTTGGTAGGCCCCTTGGCACAGCCTAGAGCCAATGTTGAACTAGTTCAGAGGGAGCTACGAGGAGTAAAAAACTTGGCCTTCATGCAATATAGTAACAAGGTTCATGAGTCTCATGACAATATAGCAACTGAAACTGAGAAATGATATTCTTGCCATTTAGCCAGACAGGCAGCAAATATTTCCTTATTGCAAAAGGAAAACACCAATTCATGCAGGAACGGGTAACACTAAATATTTATCCATCTCTAATTCGAGGGAAAATATTTCAAAAAAAGAGGGAAAAAAGGTGATGAGGAAACATGCTGCATTGTAGACTAGGAAGAGTCAAGAAAAACTTTCTGACCATGCTGTTGTGATGAGCTCAGCAGACTAACGTGCAGCACACATACATGGATGCATCAGCCACTGAGACCTTGGCGACGTGCTCATCTTTCATCATCTCGAACAGCAACGGGAAGCAGCTTTGGAGCTGTAGGCAATGTGGTGTTTGCCAATGGTGTGCTTGGTGCGTGCTTGGTGGCTCAAGCCCAGTTTGACAGGGGATTTTTTTTCTATTTTTTGAGACCTTCATTAATGAAAATTTTAAAAATAAATTCGGAAATTCCCTTGCACCATTTTTCACCCATGCCATCCGTGGTGGCATTGCAAGCAATATTGCCGTGCCATGAATAGTTGTTTTCCATCAACCGTGAGCACGTCCTTGCCAGACCATGCTACTTCTGTGGTGCAGGAGTGTTGTTTTGCAAGCTAAAAGGTTCAAATCGGGAAATAAGATACATACAGTTTTATATTTAATTTCTTTGTAATTAAGGGTTCAAAAATTTTAAAACATCGTTTGACATAGAGGAGGAAGAGAAAAAGGAACGGGGAGCGAGAGAGAGAGAGAGAGAGAGGAGAAAGACTAAGAGTAAAGAATAATTTGGCAGCACGCGTATTCATCTCATGAATGTCATGTCAACTAAAACTTGACTGATTTACTGGTTTAATGCATGGGCATTGTTTGCATTGATTTGATTTTGATACTTAAGGGCTGCAACATTACAACGTGGATGGTTTTGTAGCTAGAGGTATAATTTACTCTTCGTTAACGGCTTGTTGTAATGGTCTGTAAGGAACACCATAAAATATCGAAATCGGATCACCTGGGTAGAAAGCACTGACAGCCTACTTTCAAACACAACATTTTTAGCAAAGTGTTGAATTTATAATAATAGTGAACTTTACCAAGCATTTTTTTTTTCTTGTTGAGCTGTAGATTCAAACATTTTCTTTAGTAACATTTATTCCTTATATTGTTAACAGAAAGTTGCTGCTATTGTTGATGAGTTACCGCTTGGATTATATGACAAATACCTCTTCTGTCTCAGGTGACCTGTACTACTATGAATCTATGATCCTATATCGATCTCTCCATAACTGTTGTTGTCCAAAATATAATGTCATTTATATACTGTCACTTTATAATTTATATTGCAGTCCAGTGGACATTGATGATGATATATCTACTCAAGGATTAATTCAGGCAAACATCTTTATCCTACTATTATTCATCTCTATGTTTTTGTGGAATCAGGAAACAACTTCACTAATTTCTCTGAGATGCAGTTTGCAGAAAATTATGCAAAGAAAGGAATTGTTCGACTTAAGGAGATATTTACACCTGGGACACTCCAAGTACCTAAATCACACAATCAACTGAAGGAGCTTGAATCGATTCACAAGGTTATTGTACATTTTGTGTCTCCATTATAAGTTTTTTATCATTATACCCTACTAGCTTGACAGGAGTACTACTATTTTATCTTGCGAAGGTTCTCTGTTATGTGCATTATTTTGTTCTGATGCAAAGGTTCGTGGTAGCACGTGTATTATCTAATTCTGTAAAGGCTGTTATACATCTGTCCCATGGTCATGTAAAATTTCAAGTTCAAACTTAATTAAGGATAGGGACAAAAGGTTGTGGTCTCCACTTTCTATTTCAGTATACCACTGTCTCCAAACATGGTTAGAGCAATCACTATGTTAAATGGTTATAAATGCAGGTCCTAGAGTTGTATGTGTGGTTGAGCTTCAGAATGGAGGATTCCTTCCCAGACCGTGAATTGGCAGCTTCTCAGAAGTCAATCTGTAGCATGTGAGGGCCATTTAGGGCTTATTTTTTTTGTTTGTGTTACTGATAAATTCCTTGGAGGTCTTATTGCTGGTAATATCAGGTTGATTGAAGAATATCTGGAAAGGTCCGGTTGGCAGCAACAAGGGAAAAGGAAGTTTTTGCAAAAGCCAAAGAATCTGCAGAGAGACTATGATGCATCACAATTGTATGACCTTTCCCCCACAAAATGCCTGGTACTATTTTCATTTATAAAGGGAATGACTGCTAGAAAGATTTAAACTAAAATGAATTCTTAATCTAACTCCAGGGATACATCTAGTGGATAGTGTATGTAAGGGGTCTCAACTAAAAATGCTGTACTAGAGTCTTTTTGCTTGCGCTTCAGCATTTTACGTCAGGATATATGTCTATGCCTATGCAATTGATTCCCTATGAAATGGTTATGAATTATGATGACTTGTCTCGGGTTGTACTTGCCCACCAGTTGTGGGAGGGTACAGAGCTAAGCTAGATTCCTTATATGCTTTTAAAAATGATAGGTTGTATTACAATACCGCAAAACATATGAAGTCCTATTACCAAATAACAATATATTGTTCATGTCTTCCTGTTGGTAAAAGTCAGTTTGCTAATTTCGCTTTTCTTTTTTTCTTTTGTTGAAAACTTGCTGGTGTGAGTGCATTTGTTCATGTAACTCTTAATGAACAGGCGCAAGTACTTTCGAGAAATTGATGTGAGATCAAAATAAGAGACGTATATACTAGAAAGTTGCTTCACAACATTCAGCCCAAATTTGAGCAAACTTCTGGATCTCTTCTGATCGCATACCTTATGACCAACGAGAGGCAGGGATACAATTTATGGATGACAGAAGAGCTAAAATGGAATCATCATTCGCCATAACCATTGGAGCAGTCAATGTGGCAGCACATATCGTCCATCCAGACGATTTTGTAGTTATTCTTTCATTACATTTTTTTGTTTCTGACACGAATGGAGCTGTACATCATGTTAAAACGTATAGTAGTTCGTTAAAGCTATTAACATAGATAGGACGAAGCCATTTGTGGGACTACCTGGTGCTAGCAGATATGCATAATGATGGTAACTTCAAACTTGTTTGCCACTTTCAATTCCATGGAAGCTTGTCAGTCCGGCAGTAACTCTTATGAAAGATGTAGATGTCAGAAAAGCAGTTGTCTAAGTGCAGTCTTTTCGGCAGCTACACAACTCTTTTGTGCATGCCAAATCGCTTTAACGTGAATTGCCTATGTTCACGCATTCTTTAGGCCTCACACGCGCATGCTTATATATGCCGACGTGCCGGAGCAAGCAGAGCTTCTCATTGCACTTCAGACTTTGATGAACCAATGTACTTGAGAATGACATCGATTGTTAGTGATTAAGACCCTTGATGTTTCATTGAAAGTAGTACTATCAATGTAGTTTCTATGCAACATGGCAGTAACTATAACAGTTAAAAAGCAGGATAATTATTCACTGGCATTTGCATGAATATTCCATTAAACAGTACAGTTAGTAGTGATTTCCTTCTCTCCTTTTTTTCTTTCCAGTTATTTAACATCCAACGGCATAGTGCAGCACAATGCTGTTCACCACTATCGTCCTCTTTCATTGAAAGGAACCAGTGTGCTTCAGATTTGCTACCTGCGTCCTGAGAATGTTTATCTTCTTGTACGTTGTCTGCAGATTCCTCATCTCAAGCTTCTCCATCACAAGATCAAACGTCTCCTGCTTTGGAGTAAAACCCTTCAACACCATTTCCTCTAAGAACAGGCAAGACTGAGCAACCTTCCCATTTCTGCATAGCCAGCTCACCAACAGGGTGTAAGTGCTGAAATCAGGGCTAATGTCCTTTCTGAACATATGGCACACTAAGAACATAAGTAGCTTTATCCACTGTCTTTTACAGCACAGCTTCAACAAAGGTGTGTATGTCTTTATGTCTGGCTTGCATGACTGCTCCTCCATCTTAACCAGAAGCTTAAGGGCATTCTCTGCCTGAGAGTGGTCACAAGCAGCAGAAATCAGCGTGTTGAAGGTAGTAACATTAGGGGGGATTCCAGTTCTGCGCATTTCCTCAACCACAGAGTATGCATCTTCTAACCTCCCAGCTCTGCCAAGTATATAGATCAGGGAGTTGTAGAAAGAAGCATCTGGAGAGATGCCATCCTCCTTCAACTTGTCAAAAGTATCTAAAGCTTTTCGTGTTCTCCCGGCCTTCCCTAGGGCATGCATAACAATTGTATATGTAATAACATTTGGGAGACACCGCCTCTTGTGCATCTCGTCCAAGAGAGTGTAAACAGTCTGAAAATCTTTCTCAATGCAGTATGCTTCTACCAGGCTGGTGTAAGTCACCACTGATGGGCTGAATCCATGTTGCTTCATCTCCTCCATCGTCTCTACAGCTTCCTTCAGCATCCGTGCCTTGCACCAACCATGGATCAGAGTATTGAAGCTACTCTCGTCAGGAGGTATCGTCTCCCTCAACTCTTGGAAGGCACCTCTAGCGCGCTTCACACTCCTCTCCTTGCACAACGTGTCCAGGAGCACATTCATGGCCTTTGTATCCTTCAAAACTCCAAACCGGTCTATCTTATGGAAGGCGTTGATGGCCTCAGTCCATCGACTTGCCCCAGCAAGTCTTCTCATCACCTTCGTCATCGTCATGAGCGATATCAAGCCTCCAACCTCAACCATCTGATTAATCAAATCCCACATCAGATCAAATTGCTTGAACTTCCCTAGTATATCAACCATCAAGTCATAGGAATCGGAACGATGGCAGTACCCTCCCTGAGTGCTGGCCCACATAAAGAACCCGAATGCTGCCACCCAATCATTGCTGAACCTTGTCAGAATCTTGTCAACAAGGCAGCCTGTGACCCTGACGGAGCAGCAGTCCATGGCTATCACGATGGCCTCAGGAGAGGCGAAACGAGCACTCAGGATCCTGCTAACCTCATCGATGTCGGCCTCGAACTCAGCATCCTCATGGGAGGCAGCTGCAGGAGGGTGGATCGACAGCGGCCTGGAGCCGCTGCTCTGTCTCTGCTCATTCGAGACATTGGGTTCAGCCGGGAGCACGAAAATGTCGTCCTCGTCATCCAAGCCGGCGCATGAGCCATCGCCCTTGGTGTTCCTGAACCAGTCAGGCAGATCGAACCCGAGGGTGGAGAAGCACGCCACAGCGCTCCTGCCCGACACGAACTTCGGAGACGGAGGGACAAGAATCCGGCAGCACTGGCGCATCCTCCGGCTTGGAGACCAGGCAGGCAAACCGTCAAGCACCTCGCGTGCGCGGGCAACCAACCCCTCTCTCCACGTCCGCCCCGGCCCGAACTCAACTGCGCGCAAAGACTGCAGCCTGGGAGGTGGTGAGCTCGAGGTTACGCGACGGCGGTGTGCATGGCAGCGGCGCGAGTAGGAGATGGAGGTGGAGGGTAGCAGGCACCCAGAGGAGCACGGGAAGCACCGCGAAGAAGCGTCTTCGCCCAAACGCGCCCATAGACGGATCGTGTGACCTCATGGGAGGAACAGAAGACAACGGCGCAGGCAGCGGTTAAGTAATGTTGTTTTTTTCTCCATTGTAATTTGCAGATCTATTAATAAATTTTAGAAATTATAAATCCTCTTAATAGATAAATATATTAGAGAGTAGAGACTAGAAGTCTAGAATTAAAAAGATTGAAAAAAATGTCACCGACTGTTGCCTGTTGGAGCTGGGCCGTGCCTGCTGCTGCTTGCCGCCGCCGCCGACTGCTGCTGCTTTGCCGCCGCCGACTGCTGCTTGCCGCCGCCGGCCGCGCTGCTGCTTGCCGCCGGCCGCGCCTGCTGCTGCCGCCGCCGACTGCTGCTGCTTTGCCGCCGCCGGCTGCGCTGCTGCTTGCCGCCGGCCGCGCCTGCTGCTGCCGCCGCCGGCCGCGCCGCGCGCAGCCGCCTGCTTGCACTGCCGGCCGCGCTGCTGCTTGCCGCCGGCTGCGCCTGCTGCTGCCGCCGCCGACTGCTGCTTGCCGCCGCCGGCCGCGCTGCCGGCCGCGCCGCGCGCAGCCGCCTGCTTGCACTTGCACTTGCCGCCGCCGCCTGCAAAGGCACACAAGGGAGAGAGACTCCAACCCTAAGTCAACATATTAATGGGCCACGATTTTTCAAATGGGCCGATTACTTAATTCGGCCCAATCACGATCGCTGCCCAGCCTCGTTTCTTCCTCCTCTGCAGTAGCGAATTTAGATACATATATACTTAAAATTTTTTTAAAAAAATCAGAGGATAAGCTAGAGCCTGATGAAGCCTATCTCTCGGATTCGTCACTGGACGCAGGGATGGTCACGAGCCCCGAGTAAAGGAGGTGGATGCATCGGGAGTCGATGTCGTTGGATCTCACCGGCGCTGATCTGGGAATGCAGAGGTGGGATCACTCGCGGGAAGTGGCAAGAGAGGAAGGTGATATAGGAAGGCGGCGTTGATCCGAGGAGGCAGAGGCGGTGGGATCTCACTGGAGCACATAGGATAGACGGCGGACTGAGAGAAAGAGGGAACTGGAATAGATTGGGCCCACAGATAAGCCACATTACTAAGTCCTTTTCTAAATACACCACGATTGTTACGTATCTGATTTGTACTTTTCTTATGCTCCAAGTCAAACACGAACATTAGTTTCTGTGTGCTCCAGACTCTGTTTAAGTTGAATCACATTGGACATCAATATATGTTCTGCCTCGCCGAGGACGAGTACTGCCACTGCCGTCTCAACAAGTTGATCGCTGTCGCGCTGTTGTCCTCGTTCCTCCGCTTCTTCGATCGTCAAGCCAATTATCTGCCCTATCCACGATTAATTCCACGTAAGTATCTTTTATTTTTCTTTTCCTTTCATGAAACCTTCCTATCATATTTCATGTGCGAGTTGATACACAAATTATCTATATTTTTCACCGTACGTGCACTGCTTAATTCTAACTATAGGTATTTCTTGCGTAATAATAATCGATCTAGGACAGGCCGGTCAACCTGAGAGAGTTATTATCTGCCCTATCCAAGTACTATATGTATATGTCTTGATCAATTCTTATTTTTCCTTTTCTTTTTTATGCATGCATCTTACCTATCAATTATCATATGGATCGACGCATGCTGCATGTCTTCGTGGCCGGATTATTATCTTCTTCTTTTTTTACCATGCAGCGGTTAATAATTATTTTAACTTAGTTAGTTCTTGGATATATAATAATGGATCTAAGTAAAACAGACCGATGGAGCTGAGTTATTAATTCTAATTTTTGTTTGATTTGAATTAGGTCGGTCTAGCTAGCTGCACATATATAATTGATTTGATGCCTCGAGTTGGGGATCTGTTCGCACCAAAAACCATCGGGTGTGCCAAGAAGCTTGTTGATGATCTGGTTTGATGCGATTGAACATACGAAGGCCTAGGAGATCTGCTTAGCTCCAGTGCAGGTCCTAAAATATTAGAGGTTCGTAGGCGTGCCAGTCAATTTGACCCAGCAATTGACAAGGAGATAAAACAAATCAGATCACCGCTCCAATCGGCCGATAAACTGATACAGTCTTCCTCCAGCCGATGGCGCCAACAGTACTTGTAAATCAGCTGCGCCTGTACTCGGGCCCTTGTCTTCGCGCGTGCTCGTGTCCGGGTCAGTAGCAATTGCACATCGGCTATCGGCCGATACGGACTGATGTAGGCTCCTTGTAGCCGATGGCCGATGGCACCTGTGTATCGGCTAGGAAACCGATAACGCTATAAGCAAATAGATAAGCTGTCAGTATAACATGTGCATCGGCTAGAAGCCGATGATTAAATAGATAGGCAGAATAGTAAGCTAGCCGACTGCCAAGAAAACACATATGCATCGGCTAGAAAACCGATGATAATATAGATGACCAAAATAGTAAAGATAATACAGTCGGCTTTATAAAAAGATAACCTATCGGCTAAGCACTCCGTAGAACGTCGCATGTACATCGATCGGCTCGACAAGGATAAATCTATTATTATCAATCTAGTAGTTCAGACCTAACTGATGCAGCACAGATTAATAATAATAAAGGAACCTCAACCAGCCGATAGACCTAATGCAACTGTGATGTAATAAGATAACTTATCGGCTATACATTCCGATAAGACACTTGCGCAAAAACCATCAACCGAGTAGGAACGATTTATCGCTGGCAGCTCAGTAGGTCGGACCCAACCGATGCAGCACGAACTGATGATAAATCACCCCCAGTAAGCTGATAAGATCTACGCACGCGTGATGTGGTATACCTGATCGGCCTAAGAGGTCGGACCGAACCGATGCAGCCGTAGACAGGGCAGATACACCTGGGTAAGGGGTGACGAGTCTTACCCTCTCGCAGGAGTTCGGACTTAACCGATGCAGCCCCGCTCGAGAAGCAAGAACCCGTCGAAAGGGTGGCGATGCGCCGAATTTGATTGATCTGTGTGGATGATTTACAAGGTACCCGGGCATACGTATATATACCCCGAGTTATTACAGTCCTAATAGGACACGGCACACGAATTTCCTATCTATAAAAGGAAAACTAACAAGTCCTGATCGGACACGAGATCAGGTTTCTCTAAACAGTATTAAAACTACCTAATTTACAGATAAGGTAATTGACTGCCATATCGTGGTCTTCACGATTCCTTCCCAAGCTCGGACTCTTCTGGATTAGTTTCCAATGGCTGATATCGCTTCTTTCCTTAACCGAACATGGTAACGACCCGTACCAAATTTTGGCGTTAACACATGCCCCCCAATTTCGGAGTTTATTATCAAACTACGAAATTCTTCTGTTCGGGCCTCATCATTCCTTCCTAGCCTCCTGAAATCGGCTTTTATGAACCGATACCTTCTGTACTAGGTGTGCTAGGCTCTCAAAGTCTTCTGATGAAAATCTTTCCTTGATCAGAGCCAACAAACCTTGGAATGCTAATTTGGCCAGCTGTGCATCATCCAGACTTAAACTATAACATCGGCTTCTAACATTACGAAACCGCTGGATATATTCTGTGACTGATTCCTCCGGCTTCTGTATTACCGATGTTAAGTCTATCAAACTCATCTCCTGACTTCCCATAAAGAAATACTTGTGGAATTGCTTTTCCAGATCGGCCCAACCTCGAACTGAGTTATGTGGCAATGAAGAAAACCATGTAAAGGCCGATCCGGATAATGATAACGGGAAGAGTCTAACTCTCAAAACTTCTACAGCCGATGCCTCTCCACATTGAGCCAAGAATCGGCTGACATGTTCTACTGTAGATACATCATCTTGCCTTGAGAATTTGGAGAAGTCTGGTACTCTGTATCGGCGTGGCAACGGAACTCTATCAAACCAATCTGGATATGGATGCCGATATATAAATGTTTCCTCCTTTGGTCTTAAACCGAATTGTTCTCTCATCACCTCTGTGATTCTTGCTGTCAAATCTTCTTCTCTTGGATTTTCACCGTAATAACGCAGAGGTGGAGTTGATAGCCGATTCTGATTCTGATATTCCCTCGGATAGTTGTACTCAGGAACAACTTCTGGATAACTCTGTTGATGCCCCCCATAGTACGCAGTTTGATATCCTTGAGGAATCCCATCTTGTTGCCCCCCGGGTATTTGAATCGGCTCCACTGCCTTCTTGATCAAGCTCTGTAATGTGTTCACCAATATCCCAGATTGATCGGTCAACGCATGATGAACTGCTTTATTAAACATGTCTTGGATCGGCTTTTGTGAACTTGTAGGCGATATATGGCTCGATTCGTCAATGAGAACAGGCTTTGGAAACTGTAATTTTTGAATCGGCCCTTGATCTGTCATGCCGAAGGATTGTAGACAAAGCTTCTGAAACTCCACGATGTTCTGCTCCACTTGTTGTCTTTGTTCTTCGGTCAAATCTTCTATTGTGACTGGAATCATATTGTCTGTGCTGACCTCTTTTCCAGCCATGTTGAAGTTCTGTGTCCCACCGGGTCAAAAACGTGTTGATTCAGCCGATAGGATATACTGTGATGATCTGAAGATCGGGTCCCACCGGGCGTGCCAAAAATATGTTCGCACCAAAAACCACCGGGTGTGCCAAGAAGCTTGTTGATGATCTGGTTTGATGCGATTGAACATACGAAGGCCTGGGAGATCTGCTTAGCTCCAGTGCAGGTCCTAAAATATTAGAGGTTCGCAGACGTGCCAGTTAATTTGACCCAGCAATTGACAAGGAGATAAAACAAATCAGATCACCGCTCCAATCGGCCGATAAACTGATACAGTCTTCCTCCAGCCGATGGCACCAACAGTACTTGTAAATCAGCTACGCCTGTACTCGGGCCCTTGTCTTCGCGCGTGCTCGTGCCCGGGTCAGTAGCAATTGCACATCGGCTATCGGCCGATACGGACTGATGTAGGCTCCTTGTAGCCGATGGCCGATGGCACCTATGTATCGGCTAGGAAACCGATAACGCTATAAGCAAATAGATAAGCTGTCAGTATAACATGTGCATCGGCTAGAAGCCGATGATAAAATAGATAGGCAGAATAGTAAGCTAGCCGACTGCCAAGGAAACACATATGCATCGGCTAGAAAACCGATGATAATATAGATGACCAAAATAGTAAAGATAATACAGTCGGCTTTATAAAAAGATAACCTATCGGCTAAGCACTCCGATAGAACGTCGCATGTACATCGATCGGCTCGACAAGGATAAATCTATTATTATCAATCTAGTAGTTCAGACCTAACTGATGCAGCACAGATTAATAATAATAAAGGAACCTCAACCAGCCGATAGACCTAATGCAACTGTGATGTAATAAGATAACTTATCGGCTATACATTCCGATAAGACACTTGCGCAAAAACCATCAACCTAGCAGGAACGATTTATCGCTGGCAGCTCAGTAGGTCGGACCCAACCGATGCAGCATGAACTGATGATAAATCGCCCCCAGTAAGCTGATAAGATCTACGCACGCGTGATGTGGTATACCTGATCGGCCTAAGAGGTTGGACCGAACCGATGCAGCCGTAGACAGGGCAGATACACCTGGGTAAGGGGTGACGAGTCTTACCCTCTCGCAGGAGTTCGGACCTAACCGATGCAGCCCCGCTCGAGAAGCAAGAACCCGTCGAAAGGGTGGCGATACGCCGAATTTGATTGATCTGTGTGGATGATTTACAAGGTACCTGGGCATACGTATATATACCCCGAGTTATTACAGTCCTAATAGGACATGGCACACGTATTTCCTATCTATAAAAGGAAAACTAACAAGTCCTGATCGGACACGAGATCATGTTTCTCTAAACAGTATTAAAACTACCTAATTTACAGATAAGGTAATTGACTGCCATATCGTGGTCTTCACGATTCCTTCCCAAGCTCGGACTCTTCTGGATTAGTTTCCAATGGCTGATATCGCTTCTTTCCTTAACCGAACATGGTAACGACCCGTACCAAATTTTGGCGTTAACAGGATCGGACGACGCTCTCGGGAGTCAGAGTCACTGCCGAGCTGACATATCTTTCTTGCATCATCGCGGGATGCTATCTTTACCGAATGAGACCATGGGGGCCTCTTAATTATGCAGCGGAGATTGGACTGTACTACGTAGGATCGGTTTGTCATCATCTTTGCCTTTATCATTTAGTACTTGATACAATCAATTCGCCTGATGCACGGCCTGACCGGAGGAATTACGATAGGTTACCCCTACCTTATTTAATTTTTGATTAAATTAAATGACTAGCTAGTGAAGAATCTTAAAGATTATACCTTTTTATTGGATTATATATAAACGTCGTCGTCTAATATTGTTTCTCTGTTGTTTGTTTTTTGTTTGTACGCTTACTATAGTAAGCATCTGCATATGAAATTTGTTCTCTGAGAAAAGTAATGGATACTGTATCCATCCAATATGTTAGTGAGAGAAAAAAACAATGCATCTATCCAATGTTGTTCTATGGATAGCATGCGTTCTTACCAAGACCCCTCTAGGTTTTGTTGTACTCGGTGGAGTCCAGGCCCCCTTCACCCCCATTCTCCAAATAGCCACTGTGGCGTGCATAGTTGTACGACATGGTTATCTCTCTTCTAATATATTGACGTGCAAAACTTTTGCGCGTTTGAAAAAAATGTGTTCTTTACTGAGAGGGTTTAGTTCCATTTATCAGACATTGAAGCACTCTGCTAAGTGCTAAATAGGTTTTTTTGCTATGTTTTGGTGCAAATGGTGAGGCCAACCTACAGCTTCATATGATTCACTTCATCGATCAAAGGGCATACAACTTGAAAATCCTGGAGAAAAAAACAAACTAAGCCTTAAAAGAAAGGGTTAATTGGAACCATGCCATTATAAATTTGCCCTTTTGAAAATACCATTATAATTCATCTAATAGGAGCGATGCCACTACAACCCTTCCAAAATCGGATCCATGCCACGCTGTATGCTTGATACGCATTTTGAATCTTTTTTGTCTACTGTATTTTCATATGGACCAACAACTCAACCACTGTCTACTGTAATTTGATGCTTAAAACCAGATCAAATCCACAACATTTGAAATCCAAAAATTGAAATCGCTCCTGCAAAAAAATTACAAAGGAAAAAAAGGAAAAAATAGCGATGGAGCTGGCGTAGAGCTTGTCGCTGTCGCCGCTCGGGGAGGAAGAGGGGGAGGAGCTCGGGCCATGTCATCACCGGTGGAGCTCGGGCCATCTCGTCGATAGTGGAGCTCAGGCTTCGCCGCCAACCAGACCACTGCCACCGCCAACTAGAACTCCACCCCTACCATCGGCGCCCACCAGGAGCTCAGGCCATCTCGACGTAGAGGGGTCACCGACCACGAGCAATTGGCCGGGCCGGCCACACACCCATTAGCGGTTGCCCTGCATCTTTAGCACCGCCCTCTGGCCAGCGATGACAGGGCCGAGCTTGCTGCATCTGTTATGCCGCGCCAAGCTCGTGCTAAGCTCGTCCCTGCACGTTGCCGCTGCCTGACCCGCCGTCCCCGACCTTAGCACCATTGGATCCACAGACTCCCCGTCGGCTGGAGTGAGGAGAAAGAGGGTGGGATCTGCTCCGCCCAGTCCTGACCCGTCGTCCCTGACCCCGCCACCACTGCTATTCGCTCGTTGCCGGCACCGCCGTCTGCTCGCTCCGTTAGTCGAGGGTAGGGGTTCGTCAAGGGATGGCCAAATATTCCAAAGGTAACGGTGACAGGAGTAGCTGCTAGTTGGACTTAGGTACAGAGTGGGAATATACAAAATAACAATCTAGTATCTGTATATCTACCGACCAATACAATTTTGTGTGTGCATGAGATACAGAGCGAGTGAGAGGGAGGGAGGAGAATCGAAAAAGGACACCTGTCATGAGACATAAAGGGATGTTCTATCGTGTAGAAACAAAATAGGACAAACCAAGACTAAGTCATTCATATTATGAGAAGTAATTTTTCTCCTAAAATGATTGTTTAGCATATAAGAAAAAAAATTGTAAATTGAACGGGTGATGTCGATCAGGCGGCACATATCTGAGGTGATTCCGATCTAGATCAGGTAGCTTGAACGAAGCTTCCAACTGACCGGTGTGTTGATATCCAAGCATTGGAACATCTATATATATTAACTGGTGAGGGGATCATGGATCCCATTGATAGTAGCGGAGAACACCGGACTACCCTGCTATACTCGACAGTTCCATTGTGCATTATCTGGGCACCATTACGAAAGGAAAGTGGCATGCAGTGTTAATGTGCTTTTAAAGGAGGTGTTTCGTTTTCCTGGTGGCCAAGGCATGCAGGATTGCAGGCAGCGGCAAGCGATGTACACGTACCACTAAGGTGTTGTTCGATATAACTGCTTCATCTAACCTATAAGTCAACATAAAATGAAAAATATCGTTAGCACGTGATTAATTAAGTGTTAACTATTAAAAACTTAAGAAATAGATCTATTTGATTTTTTATAGATACTTTCATATAGAATTATTTTAAAAAACACTATTTTATGTTTTAAAAAACGTGCTTACAAAAATCAAAATATAAGCTATAAAGTAGAAGCTAATTCAAACATGACCTCATTCCACGAATGGGGCAAAGCTGTGCTATTGCTGGACAGGGTCGCAACCTTTTTCTTTTCTGCTAGCATGGTCTGATTAATCTAAGGGCTGAAAATAAGGCCCATTAGCTGAGGATTGAGGAGCACCGCGAGCTCAGCCCTCAACGATGAGATGGAGTTTGCCAGCGACAAGCCAGCTAGGGCTGGGGCTCGAGCACAGTCTAGCTAGGGAGCGCCGCGAGTTCGGCTGTCCGACGGCGAGGTCGAGTCCCATCGGAACGGTAGCGTGCTGTTGCCGGTGGCGGCGTTAGTAGTTAGCTAGCGGCGCCGCGGGGCACGTGGCAAGCGGCAGCACGGCAGCGTGGGCAGGAGGCGGACAGGCTCACCGGCAGAGAGAAGGCGAGAGCGAGACACAGCGTCCAGCCGCCAGCCCCCAGGTGAGGAGTGAGGTTCTAGGGTTAGTCATGCTCTCAGGGGTCATGGGCTATTGGGTTGGATTGAAGACTGGAGAAGGATTCCGAAAATTTGCTGGAATTTTTCGGAAATTGCCGGCTGAATTCCATTACCGACAAAACGGTCGAAAAACTCTTCTCCCATTTTCGTTACCATTCCTGAGAAACATTACCATTTTCGTTTCCATTACTGGGAATTTCTGATACTGACTAAAACGATCGGCAAAAGAGGAAAATGACAGCGGAAACGGTCGGGATTTTCTGTCCCGTTTCCAACCCTGGTCTCACATAAATAATATCTTAATAGATAGGTAATTTAACAAAGAGCAACATAATCAATAATCTGAAAAATTATCACCAATAGTTCAAAACGCAACACAACTATCAAAGAGAAAATTCCTTACGTGCCCTTAAGTTTGTCATTGGTCGAAAAGAGAATGTAGGTCTAGAAGTTGTTATATTTAAGACAAATTTGAATACTAGAAGTTGTTATATTTTAGGATGGAGGGAGTATAATACAATCAAATGATATAGAATTATTTGACCCCAAATTTGAAAAACAATTTAAATTTTCAAACAAATTTATAAAATTTGATGAAGTCCATACAAAGGTTTCACTGGAAAATTGAAAAACCAAAATTGTTTTTTATTTGCATTTAAATTTTGGTGAAAATCTGTACAAATTTCACCAAATATGATTTGAAATTTATTTAAAAAATTAAAATTGTACTTTTCAAATTTGTAGTTAAATAATCATTTTTCAGGTTGACAAATGTGTTTTTCTTGATAAACTAGCATATAAGTACGAGAGAGGGGCGATATAATTATTTTGAAAAAAATCTAATGGTCAGCTCACGGTCAACTAACATAATGGATATATAGGGGATTAAAATAAAAACTCAGAGGTATATAGAAGATGAGGCAAAATTGAGGGGTATGAAAGGGATTGAGCGAAAACTCATGGACACAAAAGGAATTTTCTCATTATCAAAAAAGCAACACAAATTATCACCAAGGTAGCATAATTTCATTAAAGTTTAACATATATACCGGGTTAGGCATGGATTACCCACCGAAAAAATATAAAACCCGACTGCCACCCACTAGGTTCTCGGGTCTCGGGTGGGCATACCCACGGACAAAAAATTAAACCCACACCCGTACCTATTGGGCACGGCATCCATAAATACCCGGACCTGTGGGCAAAATTACTGACCCTAGCTGGGAGGAAAGAAAGTAAAAGAAGGACGCGCTAGGCTGTGCAGGGGAAGGAAAAGAGAGATAGGCTGAGCCAGGTGGTTCGCTAGGGAGGGGAAAGGAGAGAGGGTACAGTGGACCTAGGGAGGAGGAAAGCCAGCATGCTCAGCATATTATCTTTTTATATTTTCTAGTGTTAATTTTGGGAAAAGATGTGAAATTATTTGGATTTGATTTCAATAAATTAGGAGGAATTAAAGGAAAAAAATTGAAGGAAAATCTCAAGGAATATTTGAATTTGAAATTTTGGAAGGAAGGGGAAGGATTTGGATTTCTAGACTGGAATTTTAAATGTACTTTGAGGTTTAGGCCATTTTTGGGGGTTTTGATTTTTGGAGTTCTTTCAAGCGAAGGGATTTAAATTGAGATCTTTTGGTAAGATCCTATAAACTAAACAGCAGTTGAGCAGCTGGCTGACATCCTCGATCACAGTGTAAATTCGGTCCATCAACTTCATCGAGCTAAGAGAAAAAATCGGCGTGACCGAAGTGAATTAAATAGGTGTGTGCGCCTCAGAGGTGATTTGTTGGAAGTAACCAGGTTGCACCGTCGCACCAAACAATTTTACGTTAAAATTGTTTGTTTGCGAGTCTAGTAGGAATACAAGTCATCACGTCTCACGTTTGAGGCGTTGCATGTGTTTGCATGCAGCCAGAGTGGTACGTGCATTGTTCACGACATGGCCGGTACACGTGTGTTGAGTTTGTTCGTGCGCCACGGCTTGCTAGCTTGGACGTCGGAGGATAGCGTGTCATTATCTTTGCGGTCGTGGCAGGAGTCGTGCTATCATTAGCCCACATCTGCACTATACTTTTTTAAGCAAACATTATATTTCATTTGCAAGTGAATAAGAGGAGGAAAACAGAAAACGTATGGGTTCCCGGCCCATGTACCTTTATAACTAGATGATATATCCAACGTTTTGCTGGATGATATACCCTATGTTTTGCTGCGAAGTATATGGATGGATATATATTAAGTATAGTAGAAATAATGAATAGATATATTGAACTATTGTGAAAATGACATGAGGTATGATGATTTGACATGCTTATATGTTACTCCCTCCATAAAAAAAAATAATTCCTGACTACGAATCTGGACATAGGCTATGTCTAGATTTATAGCTAAAAATTGGTTTTTTTTATGGAGGGTGTAAGTCATAGAACGTAATAAATTGCACATGATGTGGCACAGTGATTGCCAAACCATCGGGGAACGGTTAGGGTAACCTGTAGTTTGGTTTAACTAAAATTCATCCGAATTTAAATTTTCAAAAAAAAGAAAATCCAAAGAAATTCCAACAGGTAGTACTTGAATTGTGGATCACTATGGTAAAATTTTTTTTATGAAAATAATGATTTTAACATTGTTTTTTGGACTCAAACCAAGAAGGAAATATTAAAACTAGAAAAGATTAATGTTGCTTGTGTAATGGATCTAGTATCGTCTATGTCGAACTTTGAACATTATATTATGGACCATGCAATCTTTATAGTTGTAGATATTGCATTGTTAATTCTTGTAAAATGTAAGATTGTCGACGTGTTTTATGGATTCTAATTGTTTAACTAATAAATATATAGCAAAGGTCATACCAAATTTTTCTATATTTTCTCAATATATCATTTCATCATGTTATAAATGTCTACTACATCTTCTTGCAATTAACCTAATTGTTTTCTTAATTTTTGAAGTTTTTCCTTCATTTTCCTTCAGACATTTTTTTGGAAATATAAACCACGGTTACCGCGCCAAACCACGCGGTATCCGTGAATTTTGAATTCAAATATTTGAGGTCTAAATTCATGCGGTTTTGAGAGGTTACCGTGTAACTGCTAAACCACACGAGGGTGGTGGGGGGGGGGGGGGGGGGGGGAGGGGCAGTAACTCCCCTCAAACGGTATGGCAATCCCTGATCTAGATACACAGCTAAAGATAGCTATATTTTGAAACAGAAGAAGCATTATATTTACACTACTTTGTTGGACTAAAGGGCCTTCAATCTTTTATCTTGCCATATGGCCTCTAAAATGTTTGAGAACGGTGATCGATCACAAAGGGCGAGAGAAGTAAGTGATAAAAAACTTTGTTCGTCTTATCTATAAGAGAAGAGCGTAAGAAAAATGCAAACCATTCTTTTGGTTTTTTTAAGCTCACTAGCCATCTGCTTGGGGTTTCGGGCTTAATGCCGATATTTTAGCAACAAATCTAATAAATCTAACTAATCTAACTAGTTAGTGTATTGATTTTTCCTGGGTTTAAAAAATAAGACAATTTTTGAAGTATCCATAATCGATAATAATAAATAGGATAGAGCCTAGATTTTTACTGTATATGAAATTTCTGATTCCTGGTTGCACGATTGCATGACGGCGCCACCACGATCGGATGGTGGACGGAGACGACGAACATACCGTACGTGCATGCATGCCCAACTTCTCCCCTCCTGCTGTGCTGCTGTCCCTCACGCTAGCTAGCTCCTCCTCTTCTTCACGTACGTTAGCTACTTGCCCCTCGTCGAGCCGGGTGTCGCAGAATCACGGAGCCATGGAACGAGCCAGCTGAGCCAATGTAAACGTACGCGCACGCGTGCATGGCGCATCGTCACCATCCGCCCCTCACCTGCATCTCACTGCTACATAACTACACAACCGTACCACCGGGACTGATAAAAGGTCTCTCGTTCACCCACCTAACTTATGCCCTCTCAAAAGAAAAATCAGCACTGATGACACCACATTAACGCCGATTCGTTATAAAACCCGATATGAATAATATCAGTGTTGTTTTATTAAAAAAACCAGCACTGATATGCCGATATCAGAGAGAAGCTGATCGACCGACCAACAAATCGATGCAATGAGGTGCGATGCACTTTATGTCTATGCCTCGCTCTCCACGCCTCCTCTCTCTCTCTCTCCATCTCTTCCTCTCGTTTTCCCTATCTTCTGTTGCTCTCTCCGTGACGGCAGAGTCACCGCCGCTCCACTGGGCCGAGCCCCCGCTCCTCTGGCGACCCTGTCCCCTACTTTCTCTCCCCTAAGCTCTCCAACCAGGCCAGCCTCGACGCGGTGCTGCATGCCACCCTCGTCTTCCTCGACAAGGCTGTCAAGCCCGTCCTCATCACTGGGCCCAAGCTCCGCGTAGTCAGAGCGGCGGGGGCCTCCTCGACGTCCACACATCCTCGATCTCAACTAAAAATGCATGTACTTTCCCCTAAAAAAATTGCATGTACTAGAGTCTTTTTGCTTGCGCTTCAGCATTTTACGTCAGGAAATATGTCTATGCCTATGCAATTGATTCTCTATGAAATGGTTATGAATTATGATGACTTGTCTCGGGTTGTACTTGCCCACCAGTTGTGGGAGTGTACAGAGCTAAGCTAGATTCCTTATATGCTTTTAAAAATGATAGGTTGTATTACAATACCGCAAAACATATGAAGTCCTATTACCAAATAACAATATATTGTTCATGTCTTCCTGTTGGTAAAAGTCAGTTTGCTAATTTCGCTTTTCTTTTTTTCTTTTGTTGAAAACATGCTGGTGTGAGTGCATTTGTTCATGTAACTCTTAATGAACAGGCGCAAGTACTTTCGAGAAATTGATGTGAGATCAAAATAAGAGACGTATATACTAGAAAGTTGCTTCACAACATTCAGCCCAGATTTGAGCGAACTTCTGGATCTCTTCTGATCTCATACCTTATGACCAACGAGAGGCGGGGATACAATTTATGGATGACAGAGGAGCTAAAATGGAATCATCATTCGCCATAACCATTGGAGCAGTGAATGTGGCAGCACATATCTTCCATCCAGACGATTTTGTAGTTATTCTTTCATTACATTTTTTTGTTTCTAACACGAATGGAGCTGTACATCATGTTAAAACGTATAGTAGTTCGTTAAAGCTATTAACATAGACAGGATGAAGCCACTTGTGGGACTACCTGGTCCTAGCAGATATGCATAATGATGGTAACTTCAAACTTGTTTGCCACTTTCAGTTCCATGGAAGCTTGTCAGTGCGGCAGTAACTCTTATGAATGTTAGGATAAAATTTGTGTGCCTAGGTTGTTAGGATAAAGCGTGTATGATTAGGTCTCTTTAGTTTTGGTATGCAGCAACGCGTGTTACAACCGGACTTATATTGTCATTGTATTTTAGTTATAGTTTTTGACATATAAATAGCAAAGAGAAAGCCAGAAAAGCTGTAAGGTTTGGCAGCACAAAAGTTCATATGTATTCATCTTCTTGCCGTGCCGGATCTTCTACAGTGTTTTGAGTGCGTTTGTGTTCATCCAATCTTGGGTGGCGATTGAGCCCAGCGGCGTTGCCGTCGAGCTGCACGAAGACCGGATGGCTCTTGACGCAATCTGCAGCGCTGTTCCACCCGAGATGATCGGGACCCTGGCGACCAAAGAGTCGGCCCGGGAGGCATGGGAGTGCATCAGGATGATGCGCGTCGGCAACGATCGCATCCGCAAAGCCAGCGCACAGAAGGTGCGCGCGGAGTATGAGACGCTCGCGTTCCGCAGCGACGAGACCGTGGAGGACTTCGCTCTGCGCCTCAACGCCATTGTCAACCAGCTCGCCGTCCTCGGCGACCCGGAGCCCGCCAACAAGGTCGTCGAGAAGTACCTCCGCGTCGCGCGCCCCAGGTTCAATCAACTTGTTCTTTCAATTGAAACCCTGCTCGACATCTCCACCTTGTCGCTAGAAGAGGTCACCGGGAGACTCAAGGCGGCGGAGGATTCAGGCCAATCCTCGTCTTCACCTAGCACCGGCGGCACCCTGTATCTGACGGAGGCGGAGTGGCTGGAACGGCAAAAGAAGAAGGAACAAGAGGCAAAACGCGGTGGCAGGGGCAGCGGCGGCGGGGGCAGCCCAGGCAATTGCGGCAAACGCCGCGGCGGCAAGGGGCGCAATGGCGGCGGCAGGACTGGGAGCTCGGAGTCTTCACGCTCTGGGCCAACTCGCAAGGATGACAAGTGCCGGAACTGCGGCAAGTTTGGACATTGGGCCAGAGAGTGCAGGAGCAAGCCCAAGCGTGAGGATCAAGCCCATTCGGCCAAAGATGACGAGCCCACGCTGCTGCTTCTCACCGGGGGGAGTACTGACTCCCTCGACGAGGCTCGGTCGGCGGGCCGGGCCGCACCTGCACAAGCTGTGGCCCAAACCCCCGTGTGCGCGCCAAGGGATTTCGAATCCCAGGCTCGCTCGATTGTGCTAGAGCGCGAGCCGCCGGCACCATCGCCCCCAAACTTGCTGCGTGCCCCCATCGAGCTGGAGGAGAAGAAGGTGTTCGTGGCGGTTGATGACACCGTGGACCACGACCCGTGGAGCTGGATCGTTGACTCCGGCGCCTCGAACCACATGATCGGCTATCGAGCGGCGTTCTCCGACCTCGACACCAGCATCACCGGCAACGTGCGCCTCAGAGACGACTCGGTCGTCCGGATCGAGGGATGCGGCACGGTGCTGTTCGGTTGCAAAAATGGTGAGCATCGCACTCTGTCTAATTGCTATAATCTTCCGCGGCTTGCCGCAAATATTATTAGCATCGGCCAGCTCGATGAGGCGGGCTTCGACGTCTGGGTGAAGAACTGTTTCATGCGAATCCGGGATGAGGAGATGCGGTTTCTTGCCAAGATACGACGCAATCCAGGCCGGCTCTACGTGCTCGACATCACGCTCGCACGGCCGGTCTACCTGACAGCCCGCGCCGGTGATGATGCCTGGCGCTGGCACGCGCGGTTCGGACACGCCAACTTCACCGCGCTGCGCAAGATGGGCCGAGAGCAGCTGGTGCGGAGATTGCCACTTGTCAAGCAGGTGCAGCAGGTCTGCGAGGCTTGCCTGGCGGGCAAGCACCGCCGGAGCCCGTTCCCGTAGAGCACGGAGTACCGCCACACCGAGCTGCTCGAGCTGCTGCATGGCGACCTCTGCGGCCCCATCACGCCACCAACTCCAAGCTGCAACCGCTACTTTCTTCTGCTCGTCGATGACTACAGCCGTTTCATGTGGGTGGCGTTGCTCCCCACCAAGGATCAGGCACCAGCGGCGATCCACCGCATCCAGGCGGGCTTCGCGCTCTCCGCACAGATCGGTGTAACGCCCCGGTTTCCGGGCTGTTAAAAACTATTTTCGTAAAAACCCTAATTTCAAAAATTTTGGATCTTTGTGTGTGCTTAAGGACTAAGTGCCGTAGATCTCAGTCTGAATCTCCTTGAAACACTTAAACCTCGGTCCTAAACTCTCTCCTAAAATCCGAGACTCGAATTTTGCAATTCGACTATCTCTCTCTAAAATTCCTCGGAAAATCCAAAATCAAATATCTCACAAAAATTCTCTGTACTCGGGTTCGAATTTTGCAATTCGAAGCCTTCCAATAAAACCCTTCGAAAATCATCTTTGAAGCCCTATATTTAAAATCCTCTTATTTTGTTCCTCTTGGAAACCTTGAATTCCATCGAGAACTCTCTTCCCAAAATTTGTCTCAAATCCCAAGAATTAAATTCAAACCCTAATCTCCCCTCGAGATCTTTTCTCCTATAATTCTTCTCTCAAAAGTTTCCCGAAAGTCTCAGAAGTTCAAATCCCAAAATCAAAATCAAATCCGAAAATAAATCTCCAATTTATCCCTTCAAAAAAATTCTCTCTAGACCTCTCTTCAATTTTATATATATATATATATATATATATATATATATATATATATATATATATATATATATATATATATATATATATATATATATATATATATATATATCAGAGTTCCTCTTCAAGTTCCTTTGATCTAATTCCTGAGAAATCAAACATCAAATTCCCAATTAAATTACCCTTTTCAATCCTCCAATTATCCTTTAAAAACAATCTCTAAAAAAATCCCAAGCGATACTGTGTCCTTGGGCTGTCGCCATCCTTTCCTCTCTTTCCCTCGGCCCGCTCGGCCGCTGGCTGACCCCGCACGCGCGCGGCCCAAGCCGCTCGGCCCACGCGCCGCCCGCTCGCATGCGACCGCTCGCGAGCCGGCGCACGCTCGGCCCCGCCTAACCAGCCTGATTGACAGCGGGGCCCGCGCCAGGCAAGCAGGCGCACGCCCGCGCGACAGCCAACAAACGGCCGTCTCCTTCCTCCGACTTCCCCAGCACGAGCACCACGTGCTCGACAGAATGCCTCGACCGTTGCGCTCAAAAATATCTCCTCCTCGAGCGCCTTCTTGGTCAAACTAGCCTCCCCGTCCTGTCCCATCGCCTTGCCGCGCCATACCGCCCTTCCTCCTGCCCGGCCGACACGGTCGCTGTGCTCCCCATCGTCTTCTTCCTCCTCGGCCTCTCCGCGCTCTCTCTCTTCTCTCTCTTCTCTCGAGCCTTCTTCTCCCTTCCCGAGCCGGCCGCCCCGGCCCATACCCCGTGTCTCCTGGCAAGCTTCAAGGTCAGTGCCGCAACCTCGTCCTGTCGCCATCCTTCCTGTCCCTCTCCCCTCACTCTCGCGGCCGCCCGAGGAAGCCCGATGACGTCGGCCACAGCTATGCCGCAGCGCCATGTCCCGTCACCTCGCCGCGGCCCTCCTCTTCTCTTTCCCCCCTCCCCCGCAGTCACGCTCCGCCTCTCCGTTCCGTCCCATCTGCCGCGCCGCGCTCACCTCGGCCGGCGTAGCCGCCCCGCCGTCCCGAGCCCCGCGCTCTGACCAGCCTTATCCCGTGAGCTCCACCGTCTCTCTCTCCCTTGTCGCCTAGCGTCACGCCGCGCCTATAAAGTCCCACCCCACCTCGCCGTTGCTCCAGCTCGAGCTCAAGCTTTTCTCTCTCTGCCGCCATTGATGCCGATCTGATCCGCTCCAATCCGGCAGCCCCGAGCTCAATCGTCCAAACCACCACCGCCACTAGATTCCCCGTAGTCCCGCAACCTCCTTCCACCCCTCGCCGACGCCCAATTTACACCGAGCCAAAAACGCCAAATCTTGTCCGCCGCCGCTACGCACCATTGCCACCGCTCCTGAGCTCGCCATTGCGCAAGGTGAGGACTCAATCTCTTCCCTCCGTGCTCCTTCCCGCGGGACACCGCACCCAAACCGCTCTCTGCCAAAGTACTCCGCCACCTCCGGCATTCCGCCGCCGCCGCTCTCATCCCTCTCTCTCCGCCGCCTCTGGATGTCGCCGCCCGCCGCCATCGGTCACCCTGGCCCTAATCCGAGCCGTTCATCTCCTTCGCCGTGCTCCCCTTGTCCCATTCCCGTTGGCCGCCCGTCCTTCCTCGCCGCCGTTCGCCGGCACGACCACGGCCGCTGTGCGCCGTCGATCTCTTTGCCGGCCAACCCCTGTACCCCGTCCAACATCTCTCCCTCTCTCTCGGTCTCTCTCTTTTTCTTTCAGTGCCTCTCTGCTCGGTGGGCCACCCCTCCTAAATTAATCCTATACCTCTTACATGTGGGCCCCGGGATAATGAATCACTGATTTAAATTAATAAGTCCCTTACAGCTAGGGTCCACACCTTAACCTCATCCCTGTCCCTAACAAGTGGACCCGATCTTTTCTCTCTCCTCCACCACTGACCAATTGACCCCACCTGTCAGCCCTATTTTCAGAATTTATTCCTTTCCCAATAATTCAAATAAATCAATTCTTATTCCAGAAATTCCCTAAAATTTCCAAAATACATATCTTTTCAACCGTAACCCTAATTGAGCCCATTCAAGTCTCTAAAATTTTCTAAAAGTGAGATCTACCTCATGGCACTATTAGTTATTAATAATAGTATATTATTTCTAGGGTTTTGTGTGTTTTTCTCTCGTCTCACGCGTAGTCGACGCTTCGGAAATTCGCGCGTAGTCGACGCTTCGGAAATTCGTCGGACGTCGGATTCTCGCGAAGTTGAAGACGAAGACTGTCACGGCCAGAATTTTCATCCAAAATTCTGGAGTTTTATTGTGTGTAAACCCTTGTCCAGGAATCAACCGAGGCACACATGACAAAATTGATAATCAAAGTAATTGTTTACAAAGCGTAATCACTTATTACAGAGGTGAATGTTACCTCTCAAAACAATAAAGTTCTAACAGCAGATAAATAAATAACAGCGTGACGATTCCCACTCCACGCACTTGACTGGGCTTTCTCTTAGTCCTCCAGGTAGTCCTTTTCGTTGTAGTCCTCCTCTGAATGATTGTTGATTGCAAGGTGAGCATATGACATACTCCGCAAGCCACATAGCAAGTATGTAAGTGCACGGGATAACCAAGGATGGCATAGTATGGCTCAAGTTTGCATAAAAGCAAGTAATAAAATATTTGAGAGAGTGGTAAAACAGTAATTAAATAATAGTATTAATCCACGCTATACTGCTCACCAGAACGGTATAGGCCCAACCACTCAAACCTAGAGCTACACATGTTCCATTGTTCAACTATTAAATTTAAATAGTGTGGGACTAATCATAGAAACATTGCTAGGCTCGCCCTTAACCGTGGGCACGGCTATTCGAATAGTTTTACTCTGGCCAGAGGTGTACCAATTTACCCACGAGACACAACTCCACGGCACATCACTGTGCCCCTCAATACCACCACGGTATCTAGGAAAAGAATTGTGACAGGATCATTCATGTAACTCGCCCAATAGGAGAGCCTCCCGTCGAACCTCTGGTCTCCGGTAGGTGTGATCAAATACCTCCCCGCAAGACGGCCCGACGCCCGAAGCATGGCCTTATTGGCACTGCCATGTGTGGACTTATACCAGCCACAAACACGCCCTGGAGCCTCCTATTGAACTCGGCACACTTCAAACTCCTGCTAGCCCATACTAGCTTGTGGTTAGCACGAGTGTTGCTTCGCAACAAGTAGTCCGCGAACCGGCCCTTAACTGTCACGAGCACCGCTAGCAACAACCACAACCCTGGTGCTCGCAACCCACCTTTTAATCAAGTTTTAGTGGACCATTAAGTTGTCCTTGTACGACCACGTTGTAAAGGGATCATCATTTCATGTGACCGAATAGTAGTATAGAAATTAATGTGACATCCCAGAAGTTATTCTATCATTTGCTAAGCAGGGCTAAGCAGATTCCTAGAGTTATTCTAGCTAACCAGTTGTCGACGAAACGGGACTGGGGGTCCCCACAGTCGCTGGGGACGCGTGGGTCTTCGGCCACGTCCGTTCCCTCGGGGCCATATCCCGCGCAAGAGAAGACCGGCTTCCCTGCTAAGTACCTGGGCGCGAGCTCTACCTCGGCCCGGGTGCGCTCTCCCCGAGGCACATTACAAAGACGCTCCTGGTCCCGGGTCCCGCAGCTTCAGCCCCGGGTGGCGTCCCCGGGGCACATTACAAAGACGCTCCTGGTCCCGGGCGCCGCTCCCCTGGCCCGGGACTTACATCTTCCGCACCAAGGAGCTCAGGAAGTAAGCCTCGAGACGATCGGCTTCTTCCGGTTGGATCGGCTTTGGCTCCTCCGAGCTAATCGGCTCCTTCCGGTGTTCGATGTCTCCCGGTGATCGACCTCCCCGGTCGGCATCGGCTCCTCCCGGTCGGATCGGCCTCTCCCGGTCGGCACCAGCTACCAGCATTAATGACGAGGCGACGGGGCACGCCGCTCCTGTCGTCCGCAAGACCACGCGTGGGCGCCTCCTGATGGCCCCCTGTGGACAACACGTCCAAGCAGTTAGAGCCTTTTGACTTTGGCGGCAAGGGCGTGCGCTGTCACATCCCCACGACTTCGCCGCCCGCAGCATACCTACTCCGGCGTGGGCTCAGCAGGCGGGCGTGGGCGAATGGACGTTCCTCCAACGCGGCGCGGCAGGCGGGCGCGGACGTGCACGACAAGACGTAGCATAGCTAGCTCTCTCTCTCTATCTCTCTCTCTCCACGTATACCAGTGTCGGCGAAACAGGAATGGGGGTCCCACATTCTCTGGAGACGCGTGGATCTTCCCCCACGTTAGCTCCCCCAGGGACCATTTTCTGCACACGTGGCGGCGGGCTATTAGGGTTGTCCCATTAAATGCTTGGGGCCTGGGCGCTGCCCGGGCCCAGAAGCGCCACCCCCGGGTGCCGCCCCCGGGCACGGGACCCAGGGCCTCGGTGTCTCGTGCGCGTGGAGGGCCCGATGGGCTCTTCGCCCCGAGGAACGAGGCTGGCTTGAGCGGATCTGCTACCCGCATTAATGGAGAAGCGACGGCGCGCCTCCCGCTTGTCTCCCGGCTGGACATGCGTGCGTCGTCATAATGACCCCCTGTCGGCTGGCTCCCGATACACTGAGAGGGCTCCGGTTTCCCACGGCCTGGTAGACGACGAGACGGGCCAAGCCGACAGCCTCGTCACTGTCTGGCCGCCCGCAGCTGGCGAGGGAGGCGGCATCTAGCCGCCCGCGGCTGACACGGGAGGCGATGACCGTGACGGGCCAAGCCGACAGCGTCGTCACTGTCGGGCCGCTCGCAACTACCGACAGTCGGGCGACGATGAGACGCACCTCCCGGATGACTCAGCAGACGGCCGGAGCGCGGAGGTCCATGACAAGACATAGCATACCCAAACTCTCTCTCTCTCTCAGGGATTAGGCGCAGGGGACTCGATTTTTGACAGATAAAAGGAGGATCCACGCCCGATGGAAGAGGAGAGAGAATATCTGACTGGAGCACACTCTAGTTACTGTTCTTCTTCTTCAGCTCCGGCCTCGAGCTAAGCTGACTTTGTAACACCGTGAATACATTCATTTCCAGCTAGCATCCACACAGGAGTAGGGTATTACGCCCCCGTGCGGCCCGAACCTGTATACTTCCTTGTGTCTTTCTTGTGCGCCGATTCATCCAGCCATCGATCTTCTTCCACACCGACGCCGACTTTGCCTGAGAACCACTCCCCTGGCCGAACCTCAAAGGGGGGTCTCGTGACTTCCCGCCGTCGGAGTTTCATCCTTCGACAGCTGGCGCGCCAGGTAGGGGGAGTTTTCTTCCTCAGGCGGAACGCTGACGTTCCCGACATCGACGCCCTTCATGGCTGGAGGCCATCGTCCGCGGGATTCCGACGAGGAGTCCGGCGACTACACCCCGCCGGGCAACGTTAGCCCGGTGGCAAGCCCGCCACCTTCTCCCTCTTCACCTTCTTGGGGGCGCATGGCGCGTACCCGGCGGGCAAAGCGTGCCCCGCGGCGGCCTGGTAGTGCGGCCTCGGCCCCTTCCCTCGCGGAGAGGGCCGGCAAGTGCCCCGCCGGGTCTGCCGCCGCCTCATCCATGAGGCGCGAACAGAGGCGCTGTCCCACGGCACGTCGCGGCCTCAACTTTCATTCGGCGACACCGCAGGAGGCCCTCTTGGCGGCAAAAGCTCTCCTGTGCCACCCCCCGGCATTTGCCGGGGATGGAGGCTGGGAGCGGCGGTGGATTAGCGAGATCGCCGACTTGGTAGGCACCGCCCATCGCCGGGTCACCGCCGACGGCCATGCAAGTGCTGGGACCTCCGACCGCGCGACTTCTAGCGCGAGCCGGCCTACCGCCCCGAACCAGAACCAAGCCCGGGGCGCGGGCGACCTCCGTAACCGGCTGAACCGGGCGCGGGCCCACGAGGACGCCCGGGTCACAATGGAGCGCCAGCGTGAGCGGCGCACGGACGCCGCCAGGCATTCCGAGGCCCCGGCCTCCAGTTTCGATCCACTAGTGGGAAACCGCCATCCATCGCCCGAGCCCGCCCAGTACGGCTGCTCGGGTTGCCTGGCGCTCTCCCCAGGCCTCCGGCAGGTTCACTGGCCGGCTAAGTTCTGGCCCAGCTTGCCGGAGAAATACGATGGCTCCGTCGACCCCTTGGAGTTCTTACAGATTTACACTACCGCCGTCCAGGCAGCTGGTGGCGACGAGAAGGTGATGGCGAATTACTTCCCCGTCGCCCTCAAGGCCCAGGCTCGCTCCTGGATGATGAACCTCCCCGAGGGGTCGATCTACTCTTGGGAGAGTCTCTGCCACCAATTTGTGGCAAACTTCCAGGGCACCTTCCCACGCCCTGGGACCGAGGCGGACCTGCACGCCCTACGTCAGGGCAGGGACGAGGCGCTGAGACATTTTTTCCAGCGCTTCAGCCAGGTTCGCAACAGAATCCCTGTGGGTGCCATGGGCCCCGGGTACCTCATGACAAGCATATGGGCCACTCGGATAGAGGATGGGCCTAGCCTTGTAATTAGAGATATAGCTAAATTCGGCAGACTTCGCCTTGTATAGAAAGGAATATACAGTCCTAGTCGGGTGCGTTATATCTCTAAGGGGAGATCTCCTAGTCGTAATCCGATGGGGACTCCTACCTTGTAACCCTGTCCCCCAGTATATAAGGGGAGGCAGGGTGCCCCATGAGGGCAGGTTGAGTTGGTTCACCAGAATCACCACCACAAATCCTCAAAGGAATAACACCACAACTGGACGTAGGGTATTACCTCACATCGAGGGCCTGAACCAGTATAAAATCTCCCTGTGTTCCTTTGCAATCCACCGAGTTTCCATCCGCCGAGTAGCCCCATATATTTATTGCCGGTGTAAAACATCGACAGTTGGCGCGCCAGGTAGGGGCTTCGGCGCGATCTACATTTACAAGCTCGATGGATCCAGCAACCGAAGTCGACGGCGGCAAACTCCCCCCCGGAGATACAATCGCATTCAGAAGCCTTGACTTCGTCGCCGACCAGATCGGCAATCTCATCCCGGCCGACACGGACCCGATCCAACCGGCCGAGGAACCAGCTGACTCCGCGCCAGTCGGCCCACACGACGCTGCGGCAATCTTCGACGACATGCTGCGGCGATCTCCAATACGCCCGAGTCCAGAGACAACTCTTCCTTTCAGTGTTCGACTCGGACTCGGTTTTGAGCCGGCCGAGATCGGGCCGAGAAGGGAAGAGATCGTCAACTTCCCGTTCGGACTCAGCGACGCCGCGGATATCTACAATCTACATCCGACGCGGCAAACCCGATCCCCTGGAGTTCGACTCGGATACGGCTCCGAGCCGCTCGAGATCGGATCTAGGGAGGTCGGAGTTGTAATCACCCCCATCAACTATTCCGACTATGACTCTCAGTCGGACTACGACTCCCAGTCGGATTCCGACTCCAAGTCGGATACCAGCTCGGCAAGCTTCACTCCGCCGCGAGAAATTTTCATGGCATCCAGAGGCTCTACTCCTATTCAGGAATCATGCCGACGACACGAGCCACAAGAGGAGGAGGCCTGCCGTCTGCGAGAACAACAGGAGGAAGAAACAAGACGCCTGCACGCCCACAACGACGGCCTACGCAGGGCTGGGCGAACCGCTCAGCAACAAACCCTCCAAACAAAAGTCGGCGACCACAACGTCTTCGTCACGCCACAGCAGAACGTCGTGGCAGCCGTAACCCTACTGGACACGGTCCAGGTCGGGCCTGATCACCAGGCCACCCCGACGATCGCAAGATAAAAGCCATGCTTACCGCTGCCGCATGTCAGCAGCACCAACAGTCGGGCAACACACTCGTACTGACCAGTCAATCAACTTCCCCAGCGGCAGTCTCATCCACCTCAAAGCGACGTCGAGCGGCCGGCTCTAGTCGGCAGCACGCGGAGTCAAGCCAGACGTCACTCGGCAACCACAACAACCGGCAACGTCGAAGCGACCGTCGGGACAGCCAGGACCTCCGAGACCGACTGCGGCGCGACCTTCAGCAAGACATTAATGCTCGGCGCCGCAAACGAGAAGAAGACGAGCAACGCCAACTGGAAGACGAGAACGAGCAATTCGGCCTCCACTACGAGCGGTTTCGCCGCCGTAGTCGAGGTCGGAGTCCTCATGAAGACGACGGAGTACCGGCCTTCACTCAGGAGCTACAACAAGTCGACTGGCCGTCAAGTTTCAAGCCTACAGGCATCAACAAATACGATGGCAAGACTAATCCCGAGTCCTGGCTCACGGTCTACACTCTGGCGACTCGAGCAGCTGGGGGAAATCGGAAAGTCATGGCTAACTACCTCCCAGTCGCTTTAGCCGACTCAGCGAGGACATGGCTAGTAGGACTTCCCAAGCAATCAATCGACTCCTGGGGAGAACTCCGGAAACGCTTCATCGCCAACTTCCAGGGAACATACGAGAGGCCATCTTCCGAGTACGACTTATATCAGTTGCATCAAAGGAAGAACGAGTCTCTTCGTGACTTCATCAAGAGGTTTTCTGAGAAGAAGAACTCAATCCCAAACGTCAAGGATGAGGTCGTCATCGCCGCCTTTCGAAAAGGAGTCAAAGACACCTCGTTCATCGACAAATTCACGCGGAAGCCTCCCAACTCTGTCAAGGCCCTATTCGACATGGCAAACAAGTACGCCGACTCGGCCCACGCTGTTGCCGAGACCCTCGATGACAAGTCACCCTGACAGAAGAAACGGGACGGCACCGACAACGCGGTCCCGACTAAAGCTGGGAATCGCAAACGCAAGTCAGACGGCTCCATTGTGGCAGTCGGTCACAACCGCCTTCGACCTTCAACAACTGAGGATTATCAGAACAACAAGTGACATGCTTGGGGGCTCACAAGCTCAAACACGAGGATGGCATCCCCACTCCCAAATACCGAACAGCTAAGTCGCTTTCTGATAAACATCTCCTCACTCGGCCTTGCTAGTGCCACAGCCGCTTACACCTAATAGGTGTATAAGATGCGCATTTACTTTTTTCCGTTTTTGCTCTTAAATGATTACAAAAGTACTCGAGTAGCATAAATCTCGATCCGTGAAACTCTGCTCCATGTAAGACGAACTCAAGTCACCCAAAACGCGTGCCTGGGAAAGAGCCATGAGCCAACTCCCGACGCTAGGGGGCTATGACTAGTCGGGCAGAGTGCTTAAACGTAAGGGGTCAACTACTCGAGGAAATTAATATCAAAAAGAGGAAGAACACGTATTTACATACATTGTAAAATACATTTTATTCGGGTGATTATTTCCATCATCAGATGCTACTCATCCGATATTATTATTTTGCAGGCCCAGCTCCGGTTACGCGTGACAGGAACTCAGGGCTGCGAGCCCATCTCCTACGCTCGGGGGCTGGACAAGTCTGCCAAAATACACTCGGGATGCTCCGTGAGGGCTACTCACCGAGTACTTGCGCCAGTCGGGACGTCATCTTCCCCGACTACGCTCCATGGGAGCTAACAATCGGCCCCCGGCGCCAGTCGGGGCTGTGTACCACTCGGCTAAGTAGGGTACTCCCCATGAGGGTCGCCAGCCGAATCCTACGCTAATGCTAGGTTCGGGTACCTTATTTGGCCGCAACTCTGTCAGGTTGGGTACGCCCCATGAGGGTCGCCAGCCGAATCCTATGCTAATGCAAGATTCGGGTGCCTAGCTTGGCTATAACTCTGTTGGATAGGGTACGCCCCATGAGGGTCACCAGCCGAACCCTCTGCTAATGCAAGGTTCGGGTACCTTGTTCGGCTTTTCCCAAGTCAGAGAAGACTTACATCGTCAAAGCGCATCCGGAGTTCTCATGCACTGCGTCACACCTGAGGAGGGCAAGCAGATCCTGCAACATACCTACTCGGGTACATGTGGCAACCAGTTTGCATCCAGAACGTAAGTCGGAAAGGCTTGCGAATAAGGATTTCTCTGGCTGATTGCGGTTACCAACACCAAAAAACTCATCCTGACATGCGATGGATGATACTTCTCTAGAGCTATGCTGGATAGGTCGGCTCAGGCCGGCTTATTTGGTAGCAGCCACCAAGATATGAGTTCCTACAGTAGCATGCTCCATGTGGGCCGCCCGCAGGTTGAGTTGAAATTATAGCGCTGGTGCTACCCACAGGAACCGATGAGGTAAACAGATATGCTTCATGAGAGCCTTATTGCTAAACATATATGTTTGGGTATCTGTCTTATCCACCAGGTCTCGAGGATACATCCTTACAAGGATCACAAGCTGGTCTTCATTAAAATTGGAGATGCAGGTATCTCTCTCGAGTACACCTAACCACGTAATGGATTTATTTTTCATACAGTGGTACTCGGCCTACATGCGTGGCACCAGTTGCCATGAGCAGCATTATTCCCGCTGACATGACGCGGATGAGTCTAACTTTCGAGTAGTTCACTACTCAGGAGAGACTATAAAATTCTCATTCCCGCTGACATGACGCGGATGAGTCTAACCTTCGAGTAGTGCACTACTCGGGAAAGACTATAAACAATCTTCCAGCTGACGAGCTGAAGAGTCTAACTTCCGAATGGGACGCCACTCGGGAAAGACTATAAACACCTTTTCCGGCTGACATGATGCCGACGAGTCTAATTTTCGAGTAGTATACTACTCGGGAAAGACTATAAACACCCCCTTTTCCAGCTGACATGACGCTGAAGAGTCCCATATACGAGTAGCATCCTACTCGGCAAGACTATAAACACACATTCCGACTGACATGAAGTCGAAGAGTCCTATATACGAGTAGTTCCCTACTCGGCAAGACTATAATCATATTCCGGTTGACATGATACCGAAGAGTCTCATGTACCAGTAGTAATCTACTCGGGAAAGACTACAAGGTTAAAGATCTTTGACTTCATGTTTAATTGTTTTCACAATTAAGCACAAAGTCGGGGGCTACACCTAATAGGTGCGCCTATTCGGCGCACACTATTCCAACATCTACATGGAGCCCTTCATAGCCTCGCTGCCAGCTAACATGAAGCAGGACTCGGGAGAAGCAGCACTCAGACAAAGAGCACTCGGGAGCAATGCACTCGGGAAGACTTCACCGTGGAGGATGAGCACTTGGCATCAGCTGTGACTCAACTATGAAGGTCTCGGGGGCTACTGTGGGTGCCATGGGCCCCGGGTACCTCATGACAAGCATATGGGCCACTCGGATAGAGGATGGGCCTAGCCTTGTAATTAGAGATATAGCTAAATTCGGCAGACTTCGCCTTGTATAGAAAGGAATATACAGTCCTAGTCGGGTGCGTTATATCTCTAAGGGGAGATCTCCTAGTCGTAATCCGATGGGGACTCCTACCTTGTAACCCTGTCCCCCAGTATATAAGGGGAGGCAGGGCGCCCCATGAGGGCAGGTTGAGTTGGTTCACCAGAATCACCACCACAAATCCTCAAAGGAATAACACCACAACTGGACGTAGGGTATTACCTCACATCGAGGGCCTGAACCAGTATAAAATCTCCCTGTGTTCCTTTGCAATCCACCGAGTTTCCATCCGCCGAGTAGCCCCATATATTTATTGCCGGTGTAAAACATCGACAATCCCTCACATCGCCCCCCACGCGGTTATCCACGCGTTCCGCTTGGGCATGCGCGACCAGCGCATGCTCGAGAAGTTGGGCACCCGCGACGTCCAAACTGCGGCCGAGCTGTTCAATCTCGCCGACCACTGCGCCGGCAAGGAGGAGGCCCGGGCGTGGAACAAGCCACGCCCCGAGGCCCCCAGCTAGGGCCCCGGAGAGGGCGGCGAATCCTCGCGTTCCGCATTACGGCGGGACAGAAGGAAGCGCCAAAAGGGCAAGGAGGTCGCCGAAAACTTCGCTTTGGCGGCCACCGGCCGCCCCCAGGGCGATGTCGCCCGCCGAGACGGCAACGGCGGCAAGCGGCAGAAAGCCACTCCTGCCCCGCCGCCACCGGCTACGGGCCAGAAGTGGTGCTCCGTCCACGAGACGGATTGCCACGACCTCACCGAGTGCCGCGCCGTCCATAACATGGCCAAGCGCACCAAGAAGTTCCAGCAGGAGCGGCAGCAAGCCAAGCCCGCTCCCGAGTCGGAGCAGCCTCTCGAGTTCCAAGAACCCGAGAATGTCCTTGCCACCCTCGACGGCGGGGCGCACGCTCACTCCTCGCGCCGTGGCTTCAAGGCCATGAAGCGCGAGCTCTTGGCTGCGACACCGGGCCCCGAGGTGTCCTGGAGGCTGAAGTGGTCGGACACCCCGATCACCTTCGGCCCCGCGGACCATCCGGCCCGGGTACCCGATGAGGGGCAGCTCGCCTTGGCTGTCTCCCCCACCATATGCAACGTCAAGGTGGGCCGCGTCCTTGTCAACGGGGGCGCCGTCCTCAATATCCTTTCCCCCGAAGTCTTCGAGAAGATCAAGGCCCCGGGGATGAGCCTTGTGCCCTCGTTGCCCATCATTGGGATTACGAAGGGCCTCACTTGGCCTCTCGGCCAGGTCTCATTGCCCGTCACCTTCGGTGACCGCGGCAACTTCCGCACCGAGCTCATCGTCTTCGATGTCGCCGAGTGCAACCTTCCCTACAACGCGGTGCTCGGGCGCCCCGCGTTGGTGAAGTTCATGGTGGTTACGCACTACGCGTACCTAACCATGAAGCTTCCGGGCCCCTCGGGCCCGATCTCAGTCCTCGGGGACGTGAAGGCCGCCCTCTCGTGCGCCGAGCAGCGTGCGGCCGACATCGCCCCAGCGGCCCCCGACGCGGCGGGCGACGCGGGACCCTCGCTTCTCCGTGCCCCCAAGCCGCGCATCGTCGCCACCGACGCGGAGCTGGCCAAGGAAGTTGTCCTCGGCGACGACCGGTCCCGGACCGTCAAGATCGGCGGTTCGCTGGACAGCAAATAGGAAAGCGCGCCCATCGCCTTCCTTCGGGCAAACTCCGACGTCTTCGCCTGGCAACCGTCGGATATGCCCGGGGTCCCCAGGGGGGTGATTGAGCATCGCTTAGCCGTCCGCGCGGGTTCGCGCCCGGTGCGGCAGAAGGTACGATGGCAGGCCCCGGAGCGCCAAGCCTTTATCCGCGAGGAGATCGACAAGCTTCTCACTGCCGGCTTCATCCGCGAGGTCGTCCACCCCGAGTGGCTGGCCAACCCGGTCGTCGTCCCCAAGTCCAACGGAAAGCTGCGCATGTGCATAGACTACACAGACCTCAATAAGGCTTGCCCCAAAGATCCATTCCCTCTGCCTCGCATAGACCAGATAGTCGACTCCACTGCGGGGTGCGACCTCTTGTGTTTTCTAGATGCCTACTCTGGTTATCATCAAATCCGGATGGCGGAGGAGGATGAGGAAAAAACTTCTTTCATTACCCCTCAGGGGGCTTATTGTTATGTTTGCATGCCTTTTGGGTTAAAGAATGCTTGTTCCACTTTTCAGCGTGCTGTCCGTATAACATTTGAATCGCAGCTAGGTCGCAATATGGAGGCCTACGTAGATGATTTGGTGCTGAAGTCGCACGACCGCGCCACTATGCTCCACGATTTGGCCGAGACGTTCAGCAACCTTCGATGCACGAGGATGAAGCTGAACCCGGACAAGTGCGTCTTCGGGGTCCCGGCCGGCAAGCTCCTCGGGTTCCTCGTGTCCAGCCGCGGCATTGAGGCGAACCCGGAGAAGATAGCGGCAATCGACCGCATGCGTCCCCCGACGAGGCTACGAGAGGCCCAGAAGCTGTCCGGGTGCGTGGCCGCACTAGGTCGCTTCATCTCCAGGCTTGGGGAGCGTGCCCTCCCCCTATTCAAGCTCCTCAAGAAATCCGGGCAGTTCACCTGGACGGATGAGGCGGTTCAAGCCCTTGATGAGCTCAAGAGGTACCTGACTACGCCCCCTGTCCTCGTGGCACCAGCACCAGACGAGCCCTTGTTGCTCTACATCGCGGCAACCCCGCAGGTGGTAAGCGCGGCGCTCGTCGTCGAGCGCCCCTTGCCAAGCAGGCGCGCGGCCCGGGATTCACCTCCCGGGCCCGCCACCGCGGAGCCCGAACCTGGGCAGCCTCGCCAAGGCGAGCGCGAGCCCGGGGACGCGGCGCCCGGAACAATCCCAACATTCCACCCGGGGCCCCAAGGTCCCAGGTCCATACCTGTTCCCATAGGCGAGAGCTTGCTCCCTCCCGGGGGAGTTGAGCCCGGATCCCCGGCCCTTGTCGGGCTGGCGTCGGGAAACACGCAGCAGAAGCCGGTGTACTTCGTCAGCGAGGTACTCCGTGACGCCAAATCGCGCTATCCCCAGGCGCAAAAGATGCTCTATGCAGTTCTCATCGCATCCAGGAAACTTCGCCACTACTTCCAGGCGCACAAGGTATCCGTAGTCACATCCTTCCCCCTCGGGCAGATATTGCATAACCGGGAGGGAACGGGCCGTGTTGCTAAGTGGGCGGTCGAGCTCGCTGAGTTCGACCTCCATTTCCAAGCGCGCCACGCCATCAAAAGCCAAGTCCTGGTGGATTTTCTGGCGGAGTGGACGCCAGGGCCCGAGCCGGATCCTATGCTGGACGCCGGATTCCTGGCCCCCGAGCTGTCGCCCGACCTGCGCCTCCACTGGATAGTGAACTTTGACGGCTCCTGCGCCAGGCGGGCTTGTCGCCCCAGCGCCGGGGCCGGGGTCGTCCTCGTATCACCCGCCGGGGATGAGTTCCGCTTCGTCGTCCACCTCAACTTCGGAGCCACCAACAACATGGCCGAGTACGAGGGCCTTCTCGCCGGCCTTCGGGCCGCGATCGCCCTCGGGGTGCGACGGTTGTGCGCGCAAGGCGACTCCGAGCTCGTCATCAACCAGGTATCCGGGGAGTACCAGACCCTGGACCCCCAATTGGCCGCATATGTGGACGAAGTGCGGAGGCTTGAGCGCCGTTTCGACGACCTCACGCTTCGCCACGTCCCTCGCAGTTGCAACCTCGCCGCCGACGAGCTCTCAAGGCTGGCTTCCTCGCGGGCGCCAGTCCCCTCGGGGGTTTTCCAGGAAGCCCTTGAGACCCCCTCGGCGCGCTCACCCGGGACCTTGGGGACCGCCCCCAAGCCCGGGTCTGAGCCTGACACGCGCTCCCGGCCCCAGGATTTGGTCCTCGCGGCCGGACCCAGCGCGCCTTCCTGGATGGACGAAATCCGGGCATATCTTCTCCGAGCGCATCTCCCCGAAGACGACGCGGAAGCAGAAAGGATCGCTCGCTCGTCTAAGCACTATGTCATGGTAGAAGGGGACCTCTACCAGCGCGGCGCTAACGACGTCCCGCTCAAGTGCATTCCGCGTGACTCCAGCGTCGAGATCCTCGCCGACATCCACGAAGGGGAGTGTGGCAGTCACGCCGCATTTCGATCCCTGGTCGGTAAGGCTTTCCAGCAGGGATTTTATTGGCCCACGGCCTTGCAGGACGCGTTCGACCTCGCCCAGCGCTGCCACGCGTGCCAGTTTCACGCCAAACAGAGCCACCAGCCGGTGCAAGCACTCCAGGTGATCCCCCTGTCCTGGCCCTTCGCGGTCTGGGGACTCGATATCCTCGGCCCCTTCCCCTGGGCAGTCGGGGGTTATCGGCATCTCTACGTCGCCATCGACAAGTTCACGAAGTGGCCGGAGGCGTTCCCCGTAGTCGACATCGACAGGCACTCAACGCTCAAATTCATCCGGGGAATCACCAGCCACTTCGGAGTCCCCAACCGCATCATCACCGACAACGGCACGCAGTTCACGAGCGAGCTCTTCGGCGAGTACTGCTCCGACGTCGGCATCAAGCTCTGCTTCGCCTCCCCTGCCCACCCTGCGAGCAATGGGTAGGCTGAGCGGGCGAACGCGGAGATCCTGCGGGGCCTCAAAACAAGGTCCTATAACAACCTCAAAAAGCATGGCGTCAAGTGGATCGACGAGCTCCCGGCGGTCCTGTGGGCGAATCATACCACACCAAGCCGGGCGACCGGGGAGACCCCATTCTTCCTGGTGTACGGGGCCGAAGCCGTCCTGCCATCAGAGCTAACCTTCGGCTCTCCCCAGGTACTGCGCTACAGCGACGGCGTCGACCACGACAACACGCAACTCGACAACCTCGACTTCCTCGAGGAACGAAGGCGGCGCGCCTCGCTCCGCGTCGCTCGTTATCAGTAGAGCCTCAAGCGCTACCACCAGCGTAAGGTTCAGGCCCGATCACTCAAGGTCGGGGACTTAGTTCTCCGCCGTGTCCTCACACGTGCCGGAAAGAATAAACTTTCCCCCATGTGGGAAGGCCCCTTCCTCGTGATCGGTGCCTCCCGACCGGGCTCGGTAAGACTGGGCCAAGAAGACGGGACCCCGCTTCCCAATCCCTGGAATATCGAACATCTTCGCAAATTTTATCCATAAGCATATCCTGTAAGTTACGGGAAGCTTGGGCCAGCGCCGGTTTTCTTCCAATCTCGGCGCTGGCCGGGGGCCCCCATATGTATTCGCCTTCGTATATAGCTTTTTAATATCTTTCCCGGTGTCGTCCCTTTTGTCTGTTTCCATGTGTTGCGCTCGTGGCTGTCTCGTCCCTTTGGGGGCATAATCGGGCCGCGCCCGTGCGACAGTTGGGGTTCGCGCATTATCATCAGTTCCCTACTGACGAGTAACCGCATCCCGACGTGCTAGGTTCAAGACGTTGTCGAGCTTGCGGGGACCTAAGGGCGCCCTCCGGGAGGCGCCCCGGGTCCCGGCGGCTCCGGCGCCTTGCCTGGCTAGCTTCGGGGTCGGTTCTTTCCGGAGGTAGGGGGTGAAATGGTTATGCGTGATCTTTTCCTCCGCACGGTCGCGACTCTGAGGACGCGTTCGGGAGATGATCGACGCCACGATTCGTAGCATGGAGTCGACAAGGGAACGAGCTAGATACTCTCACAGTTCACTGTGCGCAGATTAGACCTTTTCCTGGCGGGCTGAAGAAGGGGACCCGGGGTCACGCCCCGGTAGCGAGCCCAGGGAACGGGAACGTCCTTGGGACCCTGGACCCGAGGTGAATGCGCGGGGAAGGCGTTCCTGGGACTGGCCTGTGCTCGGGCCCAGCCTAGGGGCCCCACCCCCAGATTTGTTCCCGGCGGCAATTCTCGGCCCAGGGGCTAGCAGCTCTCCTGGACCCGGAGTCGTGCTCGCGGAACCGTGCTACCCTGACCGGCAATCCAGATAAGTAATCTTGCCTGACTGTACATATCGCTCAATTCCTATTTCTCCCCCCGCTTGTGTGGCCACGTGTTTGACTCTCCTCGGCCTCGGGGGCAAAGCGGAATCTGCCAGGCCGAGCGTAGGGGCCACCGGGTTAGTGTCGCCCCAGTTGCTGAGGCCCGGTGGTCGGGTCGTGGACCGCGTCCCGGGCACTGTCGATGCTCCGGGGTCTCGGGCAAAGTCCTCCTGTCGGGCCTGCCTAGATTCCCGGGGCGGGCTACGGTGCCCGTCGGCTAGTTCCTCCCCGGCCACGGCCGAGGCGCTGGGTACTTCGCTGCCCGGGGACCCCGGGCGCGGCCAGGGCCGGCTCCCGAGGGGCTTCCGGCGAGTCAGGAGGCTCGAGCTTAGCACCTCGGCCATACCTAACACGCGTGGGGCTCCCTTTCGTATTTTTCGCTCTCTAGCAGTCTTCTCCCGGGATTCGGCATCGCCCGGGGCCAGGGAGGGTCCCTAGGCCCAGGAGACTCACGCTTGGTTCCTCGCGTACTCGGGGACCGAGTCCCCGGGGTAGGCAACCACCAAGCCCGCAGCACTCGGGAGCCGAGCCCCCGGGGCGGCTGGCGCGGGAGGCGTGGGAGGTCAAGTAACAGCCGCCTCCCGCGAGGAGGAGCGAAGCTCGGACCGTCCGCTTCGGAATCGGACCATCCGGGCTGCCCCGATCGGGACTTAACCGTCCCAGGGACTGAGTTCCCAGGACGCTAGGCCCCAAGGAGGGCTTACGCGCTGCCACCGGTCATGGCCGCCGGGCTCGGACTCAGACGACACCCGGAGCTCGGCGTTCCCGGGCCCGGGATATCAAGACGAACAACAACAAGTATCGAGCATCCAGGGCGCGAAGGCCCGAACATAAGCGACATCCGAATATAAGCTACTTCCACTACAGTAGGCAAAGGTGCGAAAACACAAACATAGTTATATACACACACGAATGTCTTTCTTTGTACAAGATAGGTGAAGTCAAAGTGCAAGCATGCGCGGAGGACCGGGGACGTCGCCACGCGGGGGGAGATCACTCATCGGGCCCGGTCTCTTCGCCGGATTCATCGGTCCCCGGATTCTCGAGGTGTTCCCCCCGGTTGAAGAATCTAGCCACCGTCGCAGCAGCGTCGGCCACGGCCTTTCGAGCCTCCTCTTCCCCATCAGCGGGGAATCCCTCCAGCACCGGGGCCAGGGAAAACTCCGCGTCCCGTGCCCGGTAGCAGCCAAGGACGTACTCCGCCACCCGCGTGGCAAGCTCTGTTCCCTCCTTCTCCAAGACCTTATGAATTCACCGGGGGAGCGAGTCCAGCGTGTCCAGCAAGTCGCCGAACTCCACCAGCTCTTGACCGACCCCACTGGGCCTGCCGGGCTTTCGCGGGGGTGCCTGGATGCCGATGCGCTTGAGACACCCTCGGACACTGGAGCCGTACCGCGCTAGGCAGGCTGCAATCTCGCTGTCGAGATCCTTCCGGAGGGCGAGGCTATCTTGCGCCATTCTCAGTCGTTTCTCTGCCCTGGCCAGCTGCTCGGCTGAGCTGGCCGCGCCTGCCGATGACGGGGAGCCGTTTGATGCGGCCCGCACGGTGGCCCCGCGCGCCACGGCCTCAAGGTCGGCCGCGCGTTTCCGGGAGACCTCCATCTCCGCCTGCCGGGCCTCGGCAGCCTTCACCGCCGCCTCCCGCCGAGCCAGGGAGTTCTCTTTCTCCTCAAGGATCGCCTCTCGCGTCCCAAGGGCCTCGACTTGGGCATCCAGCTCGGCGGCTAGCATCTTCGTCTGCTCCGCCTCGCGTCGGTGGTCGGCCTCCCGCCCTTCGATATCTTCTTCCCAGGACACCAGCCTTTTCTCCTGGCTCAGGAGGCGGCTCACGCCGTCTTGGGCCATGGCGCTGGAAAGCTTGGCGGCCTCCTCGCTGATCACCGCGGCTTCCTCCCGCGCACTGACCTCACGCTCCCGGGCCGCTAGATGGGCCTCCTTGCCCCGGAGACGGTCCCCCCGGGAGGTCATCTCCTTTTCCCGCGCCTCCACCTCAGAACGGGCACGGGAGGCCTCGTCGGCGGCGACCTTGGCGGCGGCCTCCAATTGGGCGATGCGCCCCTCCGCCGCCTCGACCTCCTGCCGGCGGGTCGCCACGATGATTTCGGTGGCAACCGTACGGACGGAGAGCCCCTCCATTGCCACTGCAATCGCTGCCCGCCTGCTCTCGAGCTCCGCCCGGAGCCGAGCGGACTCGCGCTGCTCCCGACGGGCTGCCACCTGTACTTGGCCGGCGGCGATAACTAGCTGCCCCAGCGTGGTGTGTAGCGTCTCGCGCCCGCGCGCAGCGCCTGATCGCTGGGCAGCAAAAAGGACCAGGGCCCGCTCCCCTCTCGTGGGAAACGGCTGGGCCCTGGAGTCCCTTCCTCCCCCCATAGCAGGGACTTCAGTCGGCTCCGTGAAGGCCCGCTCTGGCGTGGCCGCCGCGGCCCCCATATTCGCCACCGTGCTCAGCGATGGAGGGGGCGTGGCGGGACGCAGCGGCGCCATCGGCGCGCCCCCAGTACTGCCTACAGCTAGGGCCGACGGCGCCATCGTCGGCCCCTGGCTCTTCCTATAAGGGCCGAAACCGGACAGGTAAGAGCTAGGTCGAGGAACACAAGAGGAAATGTGCTAGCGAGAAGGACCGAGGGGGGTCGAAGCGCTTACCTAGCCTGGGGCCCTTTGAAGCTCCACGGCTTGGGACTCAAAAGTGGCCGGCTGCTACCGCGGAATCCTGTCTTCCCTAGCGGCGCGCCCGGGACGACGACGCTGGCCGGAGCTTCTGGCGCTTCCGACGCCGGCTCAATAGCGCCCCCCGTGCCCGTGGGGGCCTCGTTGCCCCCCACGCCTGGGACCGCCTTTGGCCCGGTCCTGGGGGCTGGGGTCACCGCCCATGGCTCTGGGGACAGGACCCGAGCGACGCTTGCCGGCGCCACACAAGCAGTGGCCGCCATAGTAGTCCCGGTCCTCCCGGGGTCCGCGCGGCTCGGAGAGGTAGCGGCCGGAACGACCGCCGCTGGGGCAACGATCTTCACCTTTTTGGTCGCCGCGAGTCCTGGATCGAGCCCCGCCGGTTGCTTCCCCTCCTTCTTCGACAATATCGGCACTCCGACCGGCACATCTTCTCCCTCCGAGGCGTCGAGTACCTCGACGACCTTTGGGGTAACCTGCGAGACAACGATGCCCACGGCGTCGAAACGCGGGAGACCCTTCTGGATCCTCGCCCGTCCGCGGTCACTGCAAAGCGGCGTCACGCCGTCTGGGAGCGCGCGGTTCGCCGCGCCCCCTCCTTCCAGCGCCGACGCCATTAGCAGACCCATCGCCGCCTTGCTCAGGTCGTCGGGGTGGGTCCTGGTGACGTCCTTGGACCCGGTATATAGTCAACAGGCCCGGGACCTCCTGTTGAGCGGCGCCAGTCGCCGGCTGAGGAAATCACCGGCGACCATATACGCATTCAACCCAGCCGTCACCAGGCTAGCGATGCGAGCCAACACTGGCGCTAACCACGCGTCTTCCGGCGGTGACTCGGTCCAGCTCTTCACCTTCTGGGCCGCCTCGGTCGGGAGCCGGAGCTGGTCGTTGGCGTCGACGCCGATGTAGACCCAGTTCTGGCGCCACAAATCCCATTTGTTCTTCAGCGCCATCGGGATAAACTCGACGCCAAGGCGGCTGTGGAAGTACACACACCCTACCCGCTCCGGTAGGTCGGTGGCCTTGTTCTTCGGCGCGCTCTTCATGGTGAAGTAGCGCCGGAAAAGGTCCACCGAAGGCATGATGCCCACAAACATCTCGCACAAGTGCGCGAAAACCCCCAGCGCCATCACGGCATTGGGGGTCAAATGCAGCATCTGCACCTGATACGTCTCCAGCACCTGGAAGAAGAAGTCAGAGAATGACGGGACTAACCCACCGACCGCATAATCAACGAAGTACACTGCTTCGTTTGGCCCCTTCGGCGTTGGCTTCGACTCGCCGGGGCGCACCTCGGTCGCCGCCCTCCATCGTGTAGCGGCCGGCATCATCCTCTTCACCCGCTCCGCCCCGGCGTCGTCGTCCACGCGCGACGGCGGGATCGCCCCGCCGTCCAGTGGCCTTACCCCGCGACCGGCGCACGGCATCGCGAATGCAGCGGTGAGAGTGGTTGAACGGGGAAGAAAGCGAAGAGAAGTGCGTGCGAACGGGGGACCTGGGCTCTGGACGCAAAGAGCAACAGGAGCGGCGGCAGTTCAACTAGGCGATGGGGGAAGCCAGCCGCTGCCCGCTGTTGCTTATAGCCTCGGAGAACCCGTGGAGCGCCGCTTCAAGTCCACCATTACGGTCCTCAATTTGCGGGCCGAAAGTGGAGACTCTCCCCTCGCCTCGTCCCACCCCGGGTAGTTGAGGCGACCTGTCTCGTTTCCTGCTAAACCCAGTGGGCCCCGCGTCCCTTCGTTTCCCCAAGACATGGTCCTGTTCCTGCCCGGATTAAGTCCCGGTCGAGCAACAGGCCCAGGGGCCACTGTCGGTGAAACAGGAATGGGGGTCCCACATTCTCTGGAGACGCGTGGATCTTCCCCCACGTCAGCTCCCCCAGGGCCCATTTTCTGCACACGTGGCGGCGGGCTATTAGGAGTTGTCCCATTAAATGCTTGGGGCCTGGGCGCTGCCCGGGCCCGGAAGCGCCACTCCCGGGTGCCGCCCCCGGGCACGGGACCCAGGGCCTCGGTGTCTCGTGCCCGTGGAGGGCCCGATGGGCTCTCCGCCCCGAGGAACAAGGCCGGCTCGAGCGGATCTACTCCCAACTACCCGCATTAATGGAGAAGCGACGGCGCGCCTCCCGCTTGTCTCCCGGCTGGACATGCGTGCGTCGTCATAATGACCCCCTGTCGGCTGGCTCCCGATACACTGAGAGGGCTCCAGTTTCCCACGGCCTGGCAGACGACGAGACGGGCCAAGCCGACAGCCTCGTCACTGTTTGGCCGCCCGCAGCTGGCGAGGGAGGCGGCATCTAGCCGCCCGCGGCTGACACGGGAGGCGACGACCGTGACGGGCCAAGCCGACAGCGTCGTCACTGTCGGGCCGCCCGCAACTACCGACAGCCGGGCGACGATGAGACGCGCCTCCCGGACGACTCAGCAGACAGCCGGAGCGCGGAGGTCCATGACAAGACATAGCATACCCAAACTCTCTCTCTCTCTCAGGGATTAGGCGCAGGGGACTCGATTTTTGACAGATAAAAGGAGGATCCACGCCCGACGGAAGAGGAGAGAGAATATCTGACTGGAGCACACTCTAGTTACTATTCTTCTTCTTCAGCTCCGGCCTCGAGCTAAGCTGACTTTGTAACACCACGAATACATTCATTTCCAGCTAGCATCCACACAGGAGTAGGGTATTACGCCCCCGTGCGGCCCGAACCTGTATACTTCCTTGTGTCTTTCTTGTGCGCCGATTCATCTAGCCATCGATCTTCTTCCACACCGACGCCGACTCCGCCTGAGAACCACTCCCCTGGCCGAACCTCAAAGGGGGGTCTCGTGACTTCCCGCCGTCGGAGTTTCATCCTTCGACAACCAGGCACTGTGGACTCCCCTTGCATGATAAAAGGAGGATCCATGCCAATGGAAAGGAGGCAGCTAAGATTGACTCCTTGTGCTCGGGTCTTCTTCTTCCTTGAGCCCGGGCCTTTCTTCTGCTACCTCGGCTCCGATTTCCCGGGTTAGAGCTAGCTCCTGAGTTCCCCGGGAGATCCTGTAAGAGCAAACAATATTCGTCTCCCACATAGCAAAACACACACATGAGTAGGGTGTTATGCCTCCGTGCGGCCCGAACCTGTATACTTCCTCCTGTCTTCTTCGTGTGCCATTCATCCATCGATCCATCGACCCACCGGACGCCGCAGTCACCTGAGAACTACTCCCCTGGCCGAATCTCAAAAGGGGGGTCTCCAGATTCCTCGCCGTCGAGGTTTCATCCTCCGACAGCTGGCGCGCCAGGTAGGGGGAGTTTCCTTTTCAGGTGACACGCCGGCGTCCCCAACACCGGCGCCCTCCATGGCAGGAGGCCATCGTCCGCGAGACTACGGTGAGGGGTCCGGCGGCTTCACCCCGCCGGGCAATGTTAGCCCTGTGGCGAGCCCGCCACGGTGCTCCTCTCTGCCTCCCGAGGCCCCCGACGAGGGCCCTGGAGAGGATGGCAAGCTCTCACGTTCCGCGTCGCGGCGGAACAGGAGGAAGCGCCAGAAGGCCAAGGAGGCCGCCGAGAACTTCGCCTCGGTGGCTACGGGCAACCCCCGGAGCCATGCTGCCCGGGGAGGCAATGATGGCGGCAAGCGGCAAAAGGCCGCACGTGCGCCGCCGCCGCCGGCAACGGCCCGGAAGTGGTGCCCCCTCCACCAGACGGGCTGGCACGACCTTACGGAGTGCTGCGCCGTCCAGGGCTCAGCCGAGCGTGTCAAGCCGGCAGTAGCCCGGGGGTGGTGCGCCTTCCACAACACGGACCGGCACGACATCACGGAGTGCCGCGCCGTCCAGGGCTTGGCCGAGCGTCTCGAGCCGGCAATAGCCCGGAAGTGGTGCGCCGTCCACGAGACGGACTCGCACGACCTCATGGAGTGCCGCGCCGTCCAAAAGTTGGCCGAGCGCATCAAGAAGTCCCGCCAGGAGCGGTAGCAGGCCAAGCCCAACCGGGGTGATTCGAACGGTCCAATCACCCTGCTTCGGACGGTCCGATCCTAAGGCGGACGGTCCGATCGCCCTGATTGGACGGTCCGATCCTTGTCCGGACGGTCCGATTTGGGGCAACGGTCAGGATGGTCAACGGGCCAAACCCGGCTCCAGATCCAGGGCAACCTCTCGGGTTCCAAGGACCCGGGAGTGTCCTCGCTACCCTCGATGACAAGGCGCACACCCGCTCCTCGCGCCGTGGCTTCAAGCCGTCATGCGCGGGATGCTGGCCGTGGCACCGCGGAGCCCGAACCAGGGCCGCCTCGCCAAGGCGGGTGCAGGCCTAGGAACGCGGCGCCCGGAACAACCTCAATATTTTCATAACCAGATGGGCCGCGATTACCTAGACCGTATCGCCTCGGCAACGGCGGGTCCGGGGAAGTCGTCCCGATATGGTCCATATCCTTACCCGAGCCCCCGTGCACGGGCACATATCGACCATACATATCAAACCATATTTCAGTCCGGGGCCCCCGGGTCCCGGGCACATATTCGAGCCAAGGCACGGATTCCCGAATCCGTGCCCCGGACCTGACACCGAGGAACCCGAACCAGGGCAGCCTCGCCAAGGCGAGTGCAAGCCTGGGAACGCGGCACTCGGAATAGGGCGTGATAGCCCAGACAGCACCGCCCCAGCGAGAATGCGTCCGGAAGGTCGTCTCACATTCCATATTCAAGCCCGGGCCTCCGGATCCCGGCACATATCAAACCACATTTCAGTCCAGGGCCCCCGGGTCCCGGGCACATACCGGGTACGATAACCCGGCCGGCATCACGCTGACGAGCGTGAGTCCGGGCAGGTCGTCCCGACTCCTCCCATATTTCAGCCCCAGGCCCCGGGTCCCGGGCACATATCTGTCCCCGGCAACGAGAGCTCGCTCCCTCCCGAGGGAGCTGAGCCCGTGCTCCCGGCCCCCGTCAGGCCAGGGTAGGGGAGCACACAACAGAAGCCGGTGTACTTCGTCAGCAAGGTGCTCCGCGACGTCAAGTCGCGCTATCCCCAGGCGCAAAAGATGCCCTACGCGGTTCTCATTGCGTCCAGGAAGCTTCGCCACTATTTCCAGGCGCACAAGGTATCGGTGGTTACCTCCTTCCCTCTTGGGCAGATACTGCATAACCGGGATGGGACGGGCCGCGTTGCCAAGTGGGCGGTCGAGCTCGCCGAAGTTCGACCTCCATTTCCAGGCACGCCATGCCATCAAAAGCCAAGTCCTGGCGGATTTTCTAGCAGAACGGACGCCGAGGCCCGAGCCGGATCCTGTGCTAGACGCCGGATCCTCGGCCCCTGAGCGAGCCCCTGATCTACGCCTCTGCTGGACGATGAATTTCAACGGTTCCTGTGCCAGGCGGGCTTCCAGCCCTAGTGCCGGGGCCGGGGTTGTTCTCGTGTCACCCGCCGGGGACGAGTTTCGCTTCGTCATCCACCTCAACTTCTCAGCCACCAACAACATGGCTGAATACTAGGGCCTCCTCGCCGGCCTCCGAGCCGCGGTCGCCCTCGGGGTGCGACGCTTGTGCGCGCAAGGCGACTCCGAGCTCGTCATCAACCAGGTGTCTGGGGAATACTAGACCCTGGATCCCCAATTGGCCGTGCATGTGGATGAAGTGCGGAGGCTCGAGCGCGGCTTCGACGACCTCAGGCTAAGCCACGTCCCTCGCAGTCGCAACCTCGCCGCCGACGAACTCTCAAGGCTGGCTTCCTCGCGGGCGCCGGTTCCCTCGGGGGTTTTCCAGGAAGCCCTCGAGGCCCCCTCGGCGCGCTCACGCGGGACCTTGGGGGCTGCCCCCGAGCCCGGGTCCGAGCCAGATACGCGCTCCCTGCCTCAGGATTCGCTCCTCGCGGCCGCGTCCAGCACGCCTTCCTGGATGCGAGAAATCCGGGCCTATCTACTCCGAGCGCATATCCCCAAAGATGATGCGGAAGCTGAAAGGATCGCTCGCTTGTCTAAGCGCTACGTCACTGGTAGAAGGGGACCTCTACAGGCGTGGAGCCAACGGCGTCCTGCTCAAGTGCATTCTGCGCGACTCCGGCGTTGAGATCCTCGCCGACATCCACGAAGGAGAATGCGGCAGTCACGCTGTGTGGGAGCCATGGGCCCCGGGTACCTCACTACAAGCACATGGGCCACTCGGATAGAGGGTGGGCCAGATCATGTAATTAGAGATAAGATAGCACCCGGCAGTAGCCTTATACAATAAGTAAACATAGCCTTAGTCGGATAGGATTCTATCTCTAAGAAGGAAATCCCTTGGTCGTATCCGACTGGGATCCTTACCATGTACCCCTGTCCCCTAGTATATAAAGGGAGGCAGGGCGCCCCATGAGGGCACACCAGATCATTGATCGTAAAACCACCTCAGAGGAATAACACCTCAACTGGACGTAGGGTATTACCTTACATCGAGGGCCTGAACCAGTATAATTCTCCCGTGTTCCTCTGCAATCCACCGAATTCCAGGTCGCCGAGTAGCCCCATAGTATTATTGCCGGTGCAAAGCATCGACAGTTGGCGCGCCAGGTAGGGGCCCGGCGAGTTCTTCATCAACAGATTCGATGGATCCCATCAACGGAGTCAAGGGCGACAAGTTCTCCAATGGAGACACCATCACCTTCGGGAGCCTTGATTTCGTCGCCGATCAACTTGGCAACCTTTCCTTGGCTGAGGCAGATCCGATCTTGCCAGCTGAGGAGCTAGCCGGCGTTGCGCCAGTCGGCCCCAGGGACGTCGCCATCTCCTTCGACGATCTACTACGACAGTCCCTCACATCGCCGGACATCGGGACAACTCTCTCCTTCGGCGTCCGACTCGTGCTAGGCCTTGAGCCAGCGCGGGTTAGGCCGAGAGGGGTAGAGATCGTCAATCTCCCGTACGGATTCGGAGACGCTGTGCATCTATAACCCGCGCAGCAGACCCGACCTCCAGCGATTCAGTTTGGACACGGTCATGAACCGTTTCAGATTGGATCTAGGGAGGTCGGAGTCGTCCTAACTCCGATAAACTACTCGGAGTCCGACACTAAGTCGGATGGTGGTTCGAGCATCAACTCGGACTCCACCTTGGCAAGCTTCCTCCTCCCCCGCGAGATCTTCATGGCTTCAACGCCACCTTCCGAGGTGTGCCGACTGCAAGAGGAGCAGCAAGAGGAGGCGCGCCGACTACAACAACAAGAGGAGGCCAACCGACAAGCTCGCAATGACGGGCTTCGACAGGCTGGGCGAGCCGCCCAGTAGCAGATCCTCCAAACCAAAGTCGGCGACCACGATGTCTTCGTCACGCCACAACAGAACGTCGTGGCCGCCGCAACTCTGCTGGACACGCTCCAGCTTGGCCGGATCATCAGGCCACACCAACTATCGCCAAGATCAAGCGATGATTACTGCTGCCGCCTGCCAGCAGCAAGAACAGTCAGGCAACACTCACATACCGACCCATCGAACGGGCTCTCCAGCGCGGATCATCTGATCAGCACGACGACGGCGGCCGGCTCCACCCGGCAGCACGAAGAGTCCCGCCAAACAACACTCGGCAATACCAACTACGACAACCGCGCGTCACCAATACGACCGCCGACCCAATCAAACCTCTGATTGCGATTACAACGCGATCTTCGCCACACCCTAAGGGCCCGGCCGAAGAACGCGAAGAGGATGAACGCCGCCGACTGGAGGATGAACACGAGCGCTTCGTCTCCACTACGAGCGCTAGACCGCCAAAACCGAAGCCCAAGTCCTCACGATAATGAAGCATTCCAGCCTTTACTCGGGAGTTACAGGACGTCCGCTGCCAGTCGCTTTAAGCCTACCGGAATCGAAAAGTACGACGGCAAGACCAACCCAGAGTCCTGGCTCACCGTTACGTCCTAGCAGTTCAAGCTGCTGGGGCGACAGCAGAGCCATGGCTAACTACCTCCCAGTCGCATTATCCGACTCGGCAGGACATGGCTGACAGGCCTCCCAAGCGGTCGATCGGTTCCTGGACAACTCAGAGAGCGGTTCATCGCTAACTCCAGGGACCTACGAGAGACCGGCTTCCGAGCACGACCTTTACCAGCTGCATCAGAAAAAGAACGAGTCTCTAGTGAATTCATCAAAAGTTTTCCGAGAAGCGCAATCAAATCCCAAGCATCAAAGACGAGTCGTCATCGCCGCCTTCCGCAAGGAGTAAAAGACGCCCCGCTCATCGCGAAGTTCACTCGGAAGCCACCATCCATGTCCGGACTCTCTTCGACATGGCCAACAAATACGCCGACTCGCTGAAGCCGTCGCAGAGGCCTTCGACGAGAAGAAGAGCCCCGACAAAAAGACAACAGGGCGAAAGCCGACAACGAGCCGCCTCAGAACAAGCCTGGCAGCCGCAAGCGGAAGTCGGACAACGAGGTGGCTAACATGGAGCGCAGTCGATCGCGCCCCAGCGGAACAACGACTATCAGAAAGTCATGACGGGCCTTCCCCTTTCACCCCAAGCCGGCACGCGGCCAAGGACTGCCACATGCTCAAGAAGTTTGCCTCCGAGCAAGCTTCATCGTCTGGCGCCGACAAGGACAAGGACAAGCCAGACTCGGGTCCGGCTGATGATTTCCAGGACCCCCAAGCCGAACTCAACCACATCTTCGGGGCCACTCGCGTACGAATCCAAGCGCAAGCAGAGCTATCAGCGCGGGACATTAACGCGGTCTCCACAACGGATACCCCCAATACTTGCGCTGGTCAGAGATGGCTATCACCAACCGCGCAGATCACCCAGATCGGGTTTCCCACCGGACGATACCCACTTGTCCTGGACCCGGTCGTCAGAAATATTAGCTGAAGAAAACCCTCATCGACGGAGCAGTGCGCTCAACATCCTGTTCGCCAAGACTTTGACGAGATGAGAATTCCTCGTCAGAACTACGGCCGAGCACCGCGCCCTTCCATGGATAATCCCTGCTTGTCATCAACCCCACTCGGGCAAATAACCTTGCCGGTGACCTTCGGCACGCGGGACAACTTCCGTACAGAAACATCTCCTTCGAGGTCGCCGACTCGAGACCGTGTATCACGCATACTCGGACGACCGGCCCTCGCCAAATTCATGGCGATACCGCACTACACGTACATGGTGCTGAAGATGCCCGGGCCAGCAGGAGTCCTCTCCCTCCGCAGCGACGCTAAGCAAGCCTTCACCTGCGACAAGGAGAGCTGCGAGCTAGCTCAAACACAAGAAGCGGCAGTCGGGCGCGACAACATCCGGCAAGCCGCTACATCTGAAGTCGATCAAGATCCAGTTCCGGCAAAAAAAGCAGCGAAGTCGGGAATTTCAGCGGACTCTGACACGAAGAAGATCCCCCTGGACCCTTCCGACCCCTCCAAGACTGCCTTAGTCGGGACCGGACTCGACCCCAAATAGGAAGACGCGCTCGTCACCTTCCTCCAAGCCAACAAAGATATCTTCGCGTGGAAACCGTCCGACATGCCGGGCGTACCAAGGGAGGTGATCGAGCACGCCCTACACGTAAAGCCAGACGCCAAGCCGGTCAAACAACAGCTGCGGCGCTTCACTCAAGACCGCAAGGATGCTATCCGGGAGGAAATCACCAAGCTCCTCGCAGCCGGCTTCATCAAGGAAGTCTACCACCCGGACTGGCTGGCCAACCCAGTCCTGGTCCGGAAGAAAAACGGTAAATGGCGCATGTGCGTCGACTACACCGACCTCAACAAAGCGTGCCCCAAGGACCCATTTGGTCTTCCCAGGATAGATCAGGTGGTTGACTCCACGGCGGGGTGCGACCTACTCAGTTTTCTCGACTGTTACTCGGGATATCATCAAATTAGCTTGAGGGAACAAGACTGTTTAAAAACATCTTTCATCACGCCGTTTGGAGCGTATTGCTATATCACAATGCCGTTCGGTTTGAAAAACGCAGGCGCAACCTACCAAAGGGCTATTCAGCGGTGTCTGCACACTCAGATCGGGCGCAACGTGGAAGCCTACGTCGACGATGTGGTGATCAAGTCCAAGTCCAGAAAAGACCTCATTGCCGACTTGGAAGAAACCTTCCAAAACCTTCGAAGATTCAAGATGAAGTTGAACCCGGACAAGTGCGCCTTCGGGTGCCGTCTGGAAGTTACTCGCTTCATCGTCTCGCACCGCGGCATCGCGGCTAACCTGGAGAAAGTCAACGCCATCAAGAACATGGCGCCCCCGACCAACCTTAAAGACGTCCAGAAGCTGATAGGCTGCATGGCGGCACTCAGTCGGTTTATCTCCCGACTGGGAGAACGGGGCATGCCTTTCTTCAAGCTCCTCAAAAAGGCGGACACCTTTCAATGGACCCTGGAAGCCCAGCGAGCTTTCGAAGACTTCAAAGAATTCCTCACATCACCCCCCGTGCTGGCGTCACCCCTGGCCTAGGAACCACTAATGCTTTATCTGGCGGCAACAACACAGGTAGTCAGCACGGTGCTGGTAGTGTAGCGATCCGAACAGGTCATCTTCAGAAAATACAACGGCCAATCTATTTTGTCAGCGAGTCCTTGCCGACTCCAAAACAAGATACCCGCAGGTCCAGAAGCTGCTATACGCCTACTCATCACAGTCCGAAAGCTGGTGCACTACTTTCAAGCACTTCAAGTCACGGTGGTCACAGCGTTTCCACTCGGGGATGTCCTTCATAATCGCGAGCCACCGGCCGGATCGCTAAATGGGCACTCGAGCTGATGGCGTTTGACATCACCTTTCAGCCACGGACAGCTATCAAATCTCAAGCTCTAGCCGACTTCGTGGCCGAGTGGACAGAAGTTCAAACTCCCAACACCAACAACAAAGCTAGAGTACTGGACAATGTACTTCGACGGTTCCCTACGGATCGGCGGTGCCGGGCTGGAGTCATACTGACATCCCCCACTGGCGAAAAAGTTGAAGTACGTACTACAAATCCACTTCCCGGCTTCCCACAACGTCGCCCGAGTACGAGGCTCTTGTTCACGGGCTCCGCATCCCATATCACTCGGCATACGTCGACTGGTTGTGCGCGGAGACTCCCAACTCGTGGTCAACCAAGTCATGAAAGACTGGACCTGTCTCGACGACACAATGACGGCATACTGTCAGGAGTCCGCAAGTTGGAAAACAAGTTCGACGGCTGGAAATCACACACGTCCTGCATCATACAACGACGCAGCAGATGAGCTGGCAAACATGGATCCAAGCGAGAAGCGTTCCGACTGGAATCTTTGTCGAGCAACTTATGGAGCCATCAGTCAAGAAGAAACCGGCACAAGAGCAGTCGGGAGCGAGCCACCCCGACCACCGACGAAGTGCTGCACCATATGTCAAGACTGGAGGGGTCCTGTTCTCAAATTCCTCCTGGACGATGAACTCCCAGAAGATCGCAGTCAAGCCGAGCAGATCAAGCGTCGAAGCAAAAGCTTCCTGCTAGTCGGAGAAGACCTGTACCGAAGGAGCGCATCCGGTGTCCTCATGCGCGTGTCACCACCGAGAAGCAAGCAGATCCTGCATTCAATCCACTCGGCATATGTGGCAACCACGCTGCATCCAGGACGTTAGTCGGAAAGGCTTACCGGCAGGGATTCTTCTGGCCCACCGCAGTCACAGACGCAAAGACATCGTTCGCAAGTGCGAGGGTTGCCAGTTCTTCGCAAACAGACAAATCTTCCGCCCAGGAACTCCAGACTATCCCTATCTCCTGGCCATTCGCAGTATGGGGCTCGACATGGTCGGCCATTCAAGAAAGCCCAGGAGGTTCATGCATTTATTCGTCCAGTGGATAAATTCACCAAGTGGATTGAGCTAAACCCGTCGCAACAATCACAGCGCACGAGCAAAGGACTTCATCCTGAGTATACTATACCGGTTTGGGGTCCCTAACCGCATCATAACCGACAACGGCACTCAGTTCCGCGGGCCTATTCCAAGATTTCTGCGACGACTTCGCATCAAGATCTGCTATGCATCTGTGGCACACCGCGGAGCAACGGGCAGGTTGAGCGAGCCAAGGCATGGTCCTACAAGCATCAAGGCCAGGATATACGACCGACTACAACCATATGCGGGTCGTGGGTACAAGAACTACCATCCGTTCTCTGGTCTCTCAGAACCACGGTTAGTCGCAACAGGGCAATCCCCTTCTTCCTGGTCTACGGCACCGAGCCATGCTACCGACAGAGATACAGTTCGCTCTCCGCGAGTCCGGGCTTACTCCGAGGACGACTCCAACGCACCCGACTGATCGAATTAGATCAGCTGGAAGAAGCAAGAGACGCCGCAACAATCCAGTCGGCAAGGTATCTTCAAGGCCTGCGTCGCTACCACAATCGCAATGTCCATGGCCGCGCCTTTTTGTCGGGATCTCGTTCTAGGAAGATACAAACCACCAAGGACAGGCACAAACTATCCCCCATCTGGGAAGGGCCGTTCATTATAGCCGAGGTCACGCGGCCAGGCGCCTACCGACTGAAGACCAAAGACGGCGTCCTCATCACCAACTCATGAATATAGAACAGCTACGTCCTTTCATATACCTGAGTTTACATTTTCCATGCGTACAGTTTTCCTGACTCACTACACCGCTTGTTCCAATCGAGTAGTGAGTTGGGGGCTGCATGTATATACGTGTTCTATCAATAACATACAAGCTTATTCACCCGGTTATGAACTGCCACGACTGATGCGTTCGCCCGAGTATAGCATCTTACTCCGAACGTTTTTATCAAGTTCTATCGAAATAACTCGTGTGCTAACATGCGGGCAAGAGCTAATGACACCAATAATAAGTTTGGCGGCACGACACATATATTTAACATGATCGTATATGAAAGCATAATGATACACCGACTACAAAAGTATTGCCTTACAGCCCAGTCTCGGTAATCGTTCATCAGTCGGCTTCGCCTGTGAGATCAGCTCCAGCGCTTCCATCGGGCGTTGTCCTCTCGGCATCGAAAAATCCCTCCCCGCATGCCTCAATTGTCCGCCCTCAGTAGATGACTTGAGTCATTGCAGTTAGGGCACGCCGGCGGAACCGCTCGTCTGAGTACCTTTTCAGGGCACTCGACGCGTCCTCGAGACGCCCCATTATTGAGAATTCTGCTACAGAGCTGGTCCCACTGGGCGGGGATCTTACAAGGTCAAGGAGCCCTTTCACGGACCCGACGAGGGCCTCCCGATCCCTGATTGACCTTATCTCCTCTGTGTAGAACCGGTACTTGGCCTGGACGTTGGCTCTCATGCCTGCCCAATCGGCCGGCAAGTAAGGCTTGTCCAGATTCGGCTACAACACAGGGTGACTAATGTATTGCTGAGATCAATGTGGAGACTTACTTTCGTAGTCGGCCTCCCACCCGGCCACGGTCTTCTCCAGTTCGGCCTTCTCCTTACCGGCTTGACGACGCCTTCCAACTCGACTTCTCCCGGCAAGCTCGTGGGCCTTTCAGGTCGGCCTTAGACCCTTAAAGTCCTGGCTCGCTTCTTGCGCGTCTTCGGCTCCTTCCTTCAGCTGCGACTCCCTCTCCGCTCGGGTCTTTAACTCCGCTTCGAGGTCTGCACCACAGATAGCCAAGAGCTCAATCGTGCAGTCATGACACCACCGAACAGTCGGATCGACAGTAGCTGATGAATACATCCAAACGTCCAGTCGGAAGATATGCTCGAGGATGATTTACCTCTGATCTTCTCGCTAGGGGCCATGTCTCTGCCACTGAGCTGATCGCGCCGTCTCAGCCAGGCCTCCCTCCTCGTGTGACGCGCCTCATCTCGCTTCAATGCCGGTTGTTGCAATTCCGTGAGTGGGAGCATCTCGACCAGATCTCCTCATCCGCCTCGTTGCGGTCGACGAGCTTCTGTTCGGGACAAGAAAAAATCGACGACAGAGTCAAACATCAAGACAAAAGATTGCTGCCTTAACTACAAGAATCATAAACCGCGACCCCTTGGACCCGTTGATGGCCGGCAACGAAGCAGCTCTCGCGCTCTCTCCTTGCACGACTTTCATCGAGCCGAAGCTTTTCATAGTGCCGTCGCGAGTGGTCCACGTGAAGGTCCGGCATCACACGTGGGCTTCGATCCGAGCAAATGTGGATCTCCGGCGCGGCGGCAACAGCGACGCATGGCGAGGCGATAACCATGATGGCGACGGGGTCCTGCCTTGCACGCCTTCCCCCTACAAACATCGGGACCGCTCGGGGTTCCGTCCCCTGCTTCCGCGACGTACGGTGCCTCGGGGCTGGGCCTCAGTTTCAACAGCCACCTCTTGGTCGAGTGGCGGAGTGCCCTGTACGAGCCACCTCGGTCTCTGCGACCGGGCCGCCGAGCTTAGCAGGTGCTGTTCGCTGCCGCGGCTCGGCTGGCGACTCATCAAGTGGAGCAGATGGGTCAACCTTTTTGAGTGATATCGGCCCGCTTCCTGCACAACGAAGCAAGACATCAGAATGTATTGTTAACATACAACGACTACAGAAGGCACCCAGTAGCGCACTCTTGGCGAACTCAGCTTCTGCCAGCTTGCCGCTCCCGGCGAAGCGCTGCATCGGCACTCGCCACCGGTTGGTGTCATCGATCAGAGCATATCAGCCTGAGTCGGCCTCCGACTCTGGTATGGTTGGTTCACCCAAGGTTCCTTCGCGCCCAATCGCCTCTGCGCTGGTCGCCCTGTGGCGCGTTGCGATTACGACACAATCGAGCCAAGCCTGCTGATCTCAGCCATGGGACCGACCGCGTGGGCTGTGGCAGCGTCCTACTCTCAAGCCGCCACCACGAAGCGCGCTTATGGCCCCCTCGCCCCGATATTAAAATCGCTTCTTCCCGCCTCTCTTGGAGTCGGTTGGGCATCAAGAGGGTCTCTCGGCCACTCTTCTCGACGCGACCGCAGACAAATGGACGAGGTCTCATCAAATTCCTCATGCACTACAAGCAAGTCGACGGACATACCATCACGCAAGGTTGACAATCACCGTTCACAGGCGTTCACCACAGAAGAAGGTAGAAGTTACCTTGGTCCCGGCGGATAAGCTATAGCAGCAACTCGGCGGTTACCATCTTCGTGGCACGACCCCTTCGGAGAAGTAGCCAAACAAGGTATCGGTCACTGCCCCCTTGTCCGACCGTCTCCTGCTCACCATCGGGATCGTGTTTACCTTTGAAGCCCAGCGAAAGCGCTTCTCAATTTTAGCGCGGACGCGCCTCGTCATGAAACGACGACAGCCACCCAGGGCCCCCTCAACCGCCGCCCTTTGAGGTTCATCTATCTTCGTCAGCAATATATGTGCTGGCCAGTTCTTCAAAGGTTGGGCTCCGAGACCAGCTTGGCACACCGGGGGGGGGGAGGGCGGGTGAGGGGAGGGGGGGGGGGTGCAGGGGAGGGGCGGGGGACGAAGCGGCATACCAGTAAACAGGCGCAAGGAAAGCGAGCTAGCATCGGCGCAGTTAACACTCTTGTGCTAGCCTCAGAGAAGATTTCAAGGGCAATCGATAACGTCTTCTTCCCATCACTCCTTAGTTGAAGACGGCCCCCCCAATCACACTATATTGCTCTTGGAGCTGGGCTTGACATGAACAAATGTCGAGAGGATGAAATGGGCTCAACACCCAGAAACACTCGCAAAGTAACGATATGGAGATCTGAAGGAGTCGATGTTGGATTTAAATCACAACTCCAACCCTATAAATCAGGATGCGGCGGAAGAATCGGACGACGAAGACACAGCCCCGATCAAGAAAGAGGCGAAAACTACCGTTTCACCAGCCAGGGTTGGGGCTCGACTATCCCTCGCCGACCGCCACGGATCACTTCTTGTGGCAACTGACGCTCGCTCTCCAGCCGTCTCAGCTCAACCGAGCCGCAGTCCGCAGATCGGCCAAGAACTCCCTGGCGCACCCGTAGGATCATCGCCTTCGCATATGATGTGAGTGGGAGATTTGGGGAAAGCAAATCAGGCTGGAATAAACGAAGAGTATGAAACGCCCGAGTCCGGGTGGGAACGGCTGCTGCAACCCTAGCCGGGCGGGAGCGCAAAAGCTAGGCGCGAAAGTGGAAGACCGAAGAGATTGGCTGCTTTGGGAAGACGACGGAATCTTTTCTCTCTCCCCATCCTTTTATACCGTACGACTAGATGGGCCCAGGCCTGCACATTGTATGGCCGACAAGACATGATTCTACAAGTAGCAAATGCTCCAGGTGGCCGCCGCAGGCTGAGTTGAATTATAGCGCTGGTGCTACCCACGGAACGATGAGGTAAACAGATATGCTTCATGAAAGCCTTACTGCTAAACATATGTTTGGGTATCTGTTTTATCCACCAGGTCTCAATATATTCCTTACAAGGATCACAACTGTCTTCATTAAAATTGATGCAGGTATCTTCTTGGAACACCTGCCACATAATGGATTTATTTCATAAAGTACTCGCCTACATGCGTAGCAACATCAGCTTGCATGACACATTATCCCGCGACATGACGCTTGAAGAGTCTAACTTCGAGTAGTGCACTACTCGGGAGAGACCTATAATATCTATTCCGCTACATGATGCGGAAGAAGTCTAGTTTTGAGTGGGACCCACTCGGAAAAGACTATAAAACTATATTCGACTGACATAAAGTCGAAGAGTCCTATATTACGAGTAGCCTCCACTCGGCAAGACTATAAATTATATTCGAAGTGAATAACCGAAGTCTATATACCAGTATAATCTACTCGGAAAGACTCCAGGTTAAAAATCTTTGACTTTATGTTTAATCTGTCTTCACAATAAGCACAAAGTCGGGGGCTACACCTAATAGGTGCGGGGCCCCTATTCGCGCACACTATCATATATTTACATGAAGCCCTCATAGCCTCGCTCCAGCTGACATGAAAAGCAGACCGGAACTACTGCGACAAAGAGTACCGGAGCATCGCACTCGGGAACCTTCACGTGGAGGAATGAGCACTGGCATCAGCTTGACTCAACCTATGAAGTCTCAGCTAGTGACCATGGCCCCGGTACCTCACTACAACACAATGGGCCTCGGATCCCTGGCAGTAAGGCTCGCAAGGATTTATTGCCCCACGGCTTTCAGGACGCTGTTCCACCTCGCTCCACGCTGTCGAACGCGTCATTTCATGCCAAAAGAAAGCACCTCCGGCGCAGTCCCCAGGTGATCCCCATGTCCTGCCCTTCGCGGTCGGGTCGAATCCTCGGCCCCTCCCGGCAGTCGGAACGCAGCTGTATAGTCCCATCATAAGTCATAGCCGGAAGCTCCCGAACGACATCGATCAAGCATTCAGCGCACAAGTTCACCGAAACTCACCAGCCCCTTCGAATCCCCGACCGCATTGTCACCTACAACGCACGTGTCCACGACGAGTACTGCCCGACGTTGCATCAGGCTCTGCTTCGCCTCCCGCCAGCCCCACAATGGTAAGCGACGGGCGACCGGAACCTGCGGGCAAGACAACGGCTAAAACGACTCAAAAACATGCGTCAAGTGGATCACGAGCTCCGAGCGTTCCTGTGGCGAATCGATACCACACCAACCAGTGCACCGGGAGACCCGTTTCTTCCTGGTGTACGGCGAGGCTTCTGCATCAGAACTCACCTCGGCTCCCCCCAGTACAAGCGCATACAACAACTACATCAACCACACAATATGCACTCGACGACCTCCTCCATCGATGAACGAAGCGCCGCCTCGCCCGTGTCACTCATAACCACAAGCCTCAAGCGGTCTTAGCTAATGGTCGGCCCGTCACTTCGGTTGGCTTCTTCGCCTTCCTCACACGTGCCCGGAAAAAATAAACCCTTCCCCCTTGGTAACCCCTTCCTGATATCGGGTTCCCAACCCTCAACCTAGGATCATCTTTCACAATTTCTATCCATAAATACCGAAGTTGCGGAGCTCGGCCACACGGATTCCTTCCGAATCTCAACGCTAGCCGGGCCCCCATTATATACACTTACATAACACATTTTTAATATCCTTCCCGCCTTCTTTACTTTTTCCGTGTGCTCCGTGCAGTCTCACCCCCTGGGGCAAATCGGGCCCGCCCGTGCGGGCGGCGGTTTTGCGCATAATCATGAAGTCCCACCAATGAGCGACCGTATTCCCCACTGCTAAGCCCGGCAATGGCGAGCCCACGGACCGTCGCCTAGCGACTCCGGTGCCCCCGCTGCTACCACAGGGACGATTTTTCCGAGGTAGGTAAATGCTTGGCTGATCTTTTCTCCACACGTCGCGACCGCGAGAAAACCCCTTCGGAGTGCGCGAGCGCGGCGTAGCAGGAAAGGGACAAAGGAACAAACCAAATCTCCACATTCATCATGTGCCAGATGAAGACCCTAAACCGGCAGGACTTGTCCGAACCTCGACGTCCGCCAAAGCACCGCCTGCCAGCTCCTCCCCGCCACCCGGGCCGGTGCTTCTGACTGCACCCCTGCCGGTCAAGTCTTCTCGCGCCTCCGCGCCCCGGCCAATGTGCCCGCCGGAGGGCCCCACCTGAAACGGAGGTCAAACCTACGGACTTAACCTTTCCGCAAGCTCGCACTCGGTCCCCGCGTCTGGCTGCCTGTGACCTGGTCTACTGCGGTTCATGGCAGCCTAGTCCCGGGGCGGGCTCGTCCCGATCTGCCAGCTCTCCCCGGCCACCCGAGCCCGGCTTCGCTGCACCTGCGACCCCGTGCCCGGTAGGGTTCATTCCCGAGCGCTCTCGGCGAGCAAAAAGACGTTCTCGCGCCTCTGCTACGCTTCCTAGCGACCCCGGGCACGGAGCCCCCATACGAAAGACAGAAGCCAAACCTTCTCCGAACAACACAATAAGCAAATGACAAAATATAAACATGATATACTATAAAATACTCTCTGTACAAACAGCAAAACGGAGCCAAGCAGAGCGAGCCACGGAAGGCGTCCACGGGGATCAACGGTACTTCAGACCGGACCCCCGGCGCTCAAAGGGGACCGCATGAGGACCCAGGGCCCCGGAGCGGCTCGATGTGTCAGAGGAAATCACTTCTCCCTCGGACTTTCGTCAGATCAGCTCACCAGTGCTCGCCCCGGTCGACGAACCCGCCCCGGGGCAGCTGCCGCCACGGCTTCCGCGCGCCTCCTCGCAAACCACCACCGCTTCTCGCGCGCGTGACCTCACACCCAGACGTGAAGCCCGCCTCTTGGACCGGACCGTCCTCCCGGGAAATATTCCCTCCCGCGCTCCATCTCGAGACCACGTGGGAGCCTCGCGGCGCAGATTCGCGGCACCGGGTCGTACGACCCGCCTCTTGCTGCCACGATCTCCAGCCGTCAGGTGCCACAGAGATCTCGGCGGTCGACGACGGCGTGGACCTGCTTTCCCGTCGGATCCTGCCGTCCCTCTCGAATCCACCAGGACCGCCGGACTCCCGCCGCTTCCGACAGGCTGCCGCGTGCACTTGCCGCTCACATCTGCCTCCAGCCGGAGTGTAGCGTAGCGTGTCCGCACGCCGCTCAGTTGCCGACCGCAAAATACCAGGCCCGCTACCCCCTCGCGGGAGACGCTGCCCTGGCGTTTGCCACTCTTCTTCGACTGCAGGCATGAATTCGTGTCGATCCTCGCGACGGTCCATCCTAGTTCGGACTGACGATCCTTAGAGCGTCTGAATCCGGCTCCATCTCAGCAAACCTCTCGAATTCCAAGAACAGAGAGCGTCCTGTACCTTGGCAGGCCACGCCCCTCCTCGCAACCAGCACGGGCCCTCAACACTTCACTCAAATTTCCAACCCGGCCTCTGGTCCCGAGACATAGCTGTCGATACAGCGGCCTCCGGTTCCCGCCCATATACTTCCCGCAAACCAACTATGTCCCGGCGAACCAACATCCACCAGCCAAGACAACAGGCGACACCACGCCCCTCGTTTCTTAAAACGTGCCCTTCCGCCGAGCTAAGCTCCGCGGAGCAACAGTGGGGCAAGCGGCGTGGCGGGGCGCACCACTGTCAGCGAAACGGACTGCGTCTCCACAGCCCAGAGACCTGGGTCTTCGCCACTCCGTTCCCCGGCCATATCCCGCGCAAGAGAGAAACCGTTCCCTGCTACGTACCCGGGGCGACGCTACCTCGTGGACACCCAGCCCATTACCGAATGCTCTGTCCAGGATTATATTCCACTAGAGACGCGCTTTAGAAAATAATAATCCACATCAGAGATAGCGAGAAATATAGAAAGATTACCACTGTCCTTACAAAACTAGCCACGC